>JACGTP010000051.1:169640-245875 GCA_023678845.1 Mischocyttarus mexicanus | reverse complement strand
AGGAACAGTCTCAGTTCAGGTTTTGTATCCATCACGTGCTGCTATCTCGTGGGTATAATTTTTTCTATTTTCTAAATTATTCGTCATATTCACGAGATGTGTTTTACTATTTATCGATATAGAAATTCAATTAGATTTGATTTAACAAAAAAAAATTGCGCCATTCGAGTCAACTCGATTCATAATTAATTAGGTTCATCGTACCAATACTTTTACATAAATATCGGGGATTGATAGAAAAAATATGTCGGATTTTTGGTAACAATTTATTGAAAAAATCCGGATAACAGATTTATAGAGATATATTAGGGAATCCATTATTTTGTTGTAGAAATAAATGTAAAAATAATAGATTTCTCTTACCCCAACGTAATATATTTAAATCATGAATGATGAATGAAAAATAACTGCAGTTCTCTGGGTGAATTGAGTAACCCAAAGACACTGCTGCCGGTTTTAAGCCCGGATAAAGGAGAATAGTTGAAGAGCATGATTAGTCACTTACCTCCTGTAAAAAGGATTCCTGACTCAGAGAACAAGGACGTCACGGTTCGGATAACGGACGGATTTATGGGAAAAAGATCAAAGCAAGGAAAACGATTCGCCTGCTGGTACATAGAATGGTCCAAAAAATACGCGACAATGTGTGACGCCACATGAATCCAGACCATCAGGAAGATCCCTTAAAAGATGGGGGGGATAACTGGACGTCAGAATGACCCTGCCTAATAAAATACAGGTTTCAGGCTTAGGGTAAGAAGAAAAAGAAGAAGAAGTATGAAAAATATGTTATTAAACAAAAGATCAATTAGATTTTTGTGGAATGATTGTTTTAATAAACGATAATGGCGTGAATAGGTCTAAAGGAGCTTTACTTACAATTAAATCAAAGATGAATAATGAAAAAAAAAGTCTTTTTCTATTTCGAAAATGATTCAGTTGGTTCGACAGCGGAACACGTAAATCCTATTTGGCCCGTGCCCGGTAACCACGGATTACAGGCTCATAATTCACCGCGACCTAAGACAGTGATTGTCAGTTTGTCTGGTCGTTACGAGAGGACCGAACTACATTCTTCCAAGAGTCTTCTCAGTCGAATGGATCATTATATAAGATGCGGCGGTTATAATCGATTTTTTGTGGGATCATTTTTTCTTTTACTTTTTTTTTTGTCCCCCTTTTTCCTTTTTCATTTTTCCTTTTTTGTCGGAAGAGAACCTAGTGTGATTCGAATGATGAAAATTCTCTTTCTTATTTTGAATTTTGAAGGAACAAAAAAATATATGAATAGAAACGATAAAGAAAAAAATAAGTAAAGCTGGAGAAGAAGTTGCTAAAAAGTATGTCTATAGAAAGAACGAGATAAAGAAAATGGAAAAAAGGGGGATAAAAAATATAGAATGTCCTTATAGGGTGTCTCTAGGTTTCTTTCTTTTTTTTATTCTTCTTCTTCTTTTTTTTTGGTTAAACTGCGCCGGTGTATTTTTCAAGGAAAAAATTAAAGGACGTTTCGAGAACAGTTCCTTTTTTTTATTTGTAAGAATGAGGAATACTGGAAATAGGATTACTGTTAATAAATATAAATTTTATTAAAAATTATTTCAAAATGGACGATCACAGTATCTATCAATTATTTTTCTACGATGATTAATAACACGCATCTTCGTATCTTTAGAATATTTTAAAAAGATATGCATTTTATTTCACATTTAAACATATTGCATACAAATCTAAACATTTGTATTTGTACAATTATTTAACAGTTTGTTTTAAATCTATGACTTATATGTCCAAATAAAAGAAGAAGAATAAGAAGAAGAATAAGAAGAACAGTAAGAACAAGAATAAGAATAAGATAAAGGGGGATGATAGTAGTAAAGAAAGTATATCCAATATGAATAGTGGATGGACTAGGGTTGGAAGAAGAAAGAGTTGGAGAAGGAGGAGAAGAAGAAGAAAGAGGAGGAGGATGAGGATAAGGAGGAAGTGCCGAATACGAGAGGTATAGTAGAAGGAAGAGGTGGTTCTTCTTGTGGAGGTGGAAGAGGAGGAGAAAAGAGGAGGTAAGCAAAAGGCAAAGAGGGTTAGTTAGGCGCGTGGGGCCACGCGCGTTCCCACGCTTTCGAGAGGCATATCGCACCAGCCCTCTGTTTCGCTTCTTTCCCTACTATCCCCTCTCTTTCTCTCTCTCATTCTGCCTTCCTTTCCCTCCCTCATTCCTTCCCGATTCCCTCTCCCCCTCTCACTCCTCTGTCTCCTCTCCATCTCTTTCTCTTCGATCTTTGCAAGGAGTCTCCGGAGTCTGCATGGCCAAGGCAACAACGTGTACTGGACCTTCTTACCGCACGTACACAAATACATACACAAATTTTACACTCTTATACATACACACACACTCACTCACACATGTATATATTTTATAGGTTAACTTCGTGTTCGTAACCATCCTCTTTACAAACACACATAGAGACATACACTTATATATATCTATGTATATATTAATATATACACGTTTATGAGTGTATATAAGTATTGTAAGTACTACGTACCATATACATAGACACACATATATATAAAAGTTTCTGTTCGGGTTCCTCCTGCTCTCCTCTTTCTTCATCTCCTAGCGTTGGCGGCGCGCTGACCTCTGACCTCCCATTACCGGCTCGACCGACCGACGCGACTCGACCCCCTACGCCTACCTTTCTCTCTCTCTCTCTCTCTCTCTTTCTCTCATAACACGTATATACACATATAAATGCATACATAAATACATATTAGGTGTTGGAATTTATTCGTAGCGTTTTTTGAGAGACAAATAACGATTTATTTTTAATGAAAATACAAAAATACATTAATGAAAATATTATCCATTGCTTGCCACTACTTTTTTTCCATCTTTCGGACAGCACACTAATATACCCTGTGGTCGAAAGAACGTTTCGTTTTTGGAGGCAATCCATGAATCGATCCATTTTTTACAATCTTCATAAGAAGTGAAATTTTTTCCTGACAAACCATGAGCCATCGATCGGAACAGGTGGTAATCCAAAGGAGCAATTTCTGGAGAATACAACGGGTGGGTTAAGAATTCCCAGAATACTGTAATACATACACCATCTCTCGTAAAATGCTACGAATTAATTCCAACACCTAATACGTAGGATAGATTCATACATACCCCCCTCTACCCTTTTTCTTCCCCGTTCTTCAACGATCTTGCCGTATATACACATATAAATACATATATAGATAGATTCATACATACCTACCCTTCTCCTTTTCTTTCCTGCTCTTCAACGATCTCCTCACCGGTATATACGCCGATATTGTCGGTATGCGTCTATCTTTTTGCGAATAAACGACAATGCTCTTTATTTTCTCCACTTATCTGGTCTTTTTAAGATAATATATAGAACGGAGTACGTAATATAGTTTCTAATATATATTACGATTGAATTATAAATTTCTTATTTTTTTGGTTTTTTTCTAAATTTGTTAGATAAATTTGTAGAGATTAGGAATAAAGGTTAAGATCGAATTATACCGGTTAAAGGATACTATTGTATTTCCATTTTGTATTTTTATATTTGTATTATATTACATCGTTGAGAAGTTGGATGAAAAAATAAGGGTAAAAGTTAGATTAGGAATGTAAGGTTGAAACATTTTCTAAAGGCATTTAAACACATATGCAGGACATTTAACACACAAAGTTACGAAGGGAGTATTATATTATATTGTATTTAATATTATTTTTTTATACTAATAAATAATCACTAATTATTTCACGCATAGACGTTTGATAGATCATATTAGTCCTGGGTTATTACCGAATGAAAAATTTGATCTTAATGAAGATGTTAAGATTCGATTGAATTATGATACGTTTATTTGTGTATAAGGGTATTTGAAATATTTATTATAGAGAAAAAAAAGAAATGGTAGGATATATTTCTATAAGATGGATGGATAAGAAAGTAATTGGTAAAATCACATTATCCTGATTACCGGTCGCGAATGATTCTGTTTGTCCTCATTTACCGTCATTATCATCCGTTCTTCCAGGAGCAACCGTAGAATCAGGCTTCTTCGTTCCTGAGGCAATTTGAAGGCGCAAGCTGCTGGCGAATCCATTAGGAAGGATTTCTCGGAGGCGAAAGGGGCGTTAAACAGGCCCCGATGAGCAACGTCATCGCGGATCCGTTTCTTCTTACTAACGACGCGACTTCTTTCTTTCAACAACAAGTCCAGAAACAATCGTCTAAACTAACAATGAGTTCTTAAGAACCCCTAAGAACAACATCATTTTCGAACACCTTAAGGGATGCTGAAAATGATTCCTCAGAAACATTATTCGTCAATTAGGAAAATAGAAAGAGAATCGTTGAATTTTAACAAAGATCATTATTTAACAAAAGTAATTAAATGTTTAATTATAAATATTAATCTACAGTTTTTTATACGTAGATAAATATTATTATTTAAAATAAATATTATTGTAGATATTTGACACATGCTCTCCTACAATTAATTTGACAAATATATTTATTTTTTTAACTTTTTTAATTGAACGAAAAAATACATATTTCTATTACAAAACACTTTCCAAGGATTCGTTTAATCATAATTATGCATTGTGCATTTAAGAAAAAGAAAAAAGAAAAATGGTACTCTCGAGTAGGCTTCTCTCTACGTGCACAAATGTTTCTCTCGAAAGGGTCCCACCTAAGATAAAGAGAGAAAGAGTATAAAGGTAAGAAGAGGGAAGTAGAGGGAGGGTACCATCGCCAAAGAAGAGACGAAGCCGCACGGATATTCCCAAGAGCAAAAGCCTGCAACCGAGGTCACTCCTCCTCGTGGGAGGGCCCCCGGGCGCCGCATCGACTCCCCCCGTCGCCTCGACCCGCCGCAAACGAACGAAAAACAAGACTTTATGGGGGCTACATTGGCGTGTATATGCGCTCGCTTGCGCGCGCGCGCGCTCCAGTGCACTCCAGCGCGCGAAACAGCTTCTTTTTATTCTTATTATTATAAAAGAGAGAGAGGGAGAGAGAGATTGGTCACAAGTTCCAAGCCCAAAGATATTTTAATGTTTAATTTATTTTTTTTTCTTCTAATTAAAGATTATTTTTTACGTCTGATATGATATTGTGTTGGTGGACAAAAAATATCGGATATTCCCACTAATTTTGTCCACTAACCCAATATTTAAGTTGTGAATTTTGTTAAAGACAATATGTGAAAGAGGGTGTCATTAAAATCATGTAAACAAGTATTATTCTACTTAAACTTGTACTAGGTAGAGAAGCCAAGTGAGGGAGTTACTACTCGGAGGGAGGGTTTTAAAGTGACTCGTAAAATGCGTTAAACGTGTGCCCCGCTTTTAACTCGGCACCTTTATTCACCTTTTACTTGGTAGTTTATACTCGTGCAAAGTGTCTACTGTAAATAGCATACACTTTTCCTTAACATTAACACAAGTATTTACAGTTTGATTTACAATTTAGCACAATCATAATAAAAAATGGGAAACCGATACTTCAATATATTATGCTATGCAGATGACCCAGTACTAATAACCAGCAACGAAGATAACTTACAGAGACTGCTTCATAATTTCAATATCACCTCGAACAAAATATAATTGTTCAGAGAATAATGCGATATTCAGGGCATAGTAAGATGGGGACGAGTCAGAAGAAGAAATTAGGACGAGCACATATTTAGAATGAATGCTGATAGAATGGTCAAAACAGCACGCGACAATAAACCACAAAGATCCAGACCACCAGGAAGACCCCCAAAAAGATGAGGGGACAGCTGAACGTCAGTTTTTAAGGATGACCTAACCCAATAAAACACAGGCCTCAGGTCTAACGTAAGAAGAAAAAGAAGAACTATAATCCCATACGTGGAATAATCGTTTATAATGGACAGTGAAAAGGTAAATAGTTGGTTAGATACTATACGTGTTAGACACATTGTCGGAGTTGAACTCTGCTCATGGTGTGCGCGTTTCCTCCTCCTCCTTTTTCTCGTAGGAGGGAAATAACGAGCTTAAGCCTCATTAGTCTGAACTATACTCTAACAGGTACGAGATAATTAACGCGTTAAAGTCGGCTCACCACGTCACCCTTTTATCAGACCTTTTCTCGATTTAATTACTACGCGTACACGCGAGTAACCTTAGAACTGGTTGCTACTTTCCTAACCACTACTCTAAGTAAACATTAGAAAGTATTTGCATCGTTGAATCTCATCATCTTCCTTGATAATATTGAGTTGGTTGAAAAAAAATATCTGATTTTTGGCCACGATTTAATTGGAAAATCTAAAGTTGTTGAGTACTTTAAAAAAAAGGATTAAATATCGTAGGAGTCTTATAAGAAATATTCTAAAATCATCGAAGTCCTTGAAATATTTGAACGAACAAGAAAAATAATAATAATCAAAAATATATATAAAGGGTCAAAAAATTCGTTCGATACGTTAGACGATTTCTCAGCTATTCTAAACTATCCTCTAAAGGAAATAGAAAAGGAAATAATGGTTTTTAGTTATGTACAATGGGCCACACTTCTTAACTATTATGGAGTCACACCCCATCGGTCAGGGAAGCTCGTTCGCATAGGAAGAAAAAGAGGGAGTGAGAATCATATATATATATATATAGGGGAATTCGGGACAGATCTGAAAAGTGGCAACAGGTGGTCAAAGCTACCGCTCTCAAGGGCGAAGAGCTTCCAACCTTTTGTCAATGAATATAACGAAGGGGGACGTCAGTGAACGTTACGACCTATCTTCTGTCCTGTAGAATGGTCAAAAGAATTGTGCCCTTTCGAGAAAAGAATGGACTCTGACAAAAGGTGAGACTATGAACTTTCTTCATAAAAGACTTGAATAAGGAAGACTCATCGATATATACTATATATATATGTGTCTATATATAAAATATCTGCGGTCAAAATGCAGCGGGCGGGGGGAAGGCTGGTGGTGGTTATGGAATCGAGGATGAGATGAAAAAGAAATTAGAAAAATAATACGAGTTCTCTCTCTTTCTCTCTCTCTGTTTTTTTTTTTTTAATGACTCGTAACATTTGATTTTTATTTGTTTAACAATTTATAGATTTTAATCGACGTTGAGGTAAGAGCGAGAGGGAAAGGGGCAGCTGTTGAAGATTATTTTGTCTCATCTTTTTTCTTCGGTGTGGAAGAAGGGGTAGCTTTATTTTCTGGTTAAGAATATGGATAAAAGTACTAAATTTCAATAAATATTCTTGGCGTTATTTGTCATCTGAAATGAAAACTGTCCGGCGCTAAGCGATAATAATAATAATAATAATAATAATAATAAAAAGAAGAAGAAGAAGAAGAAATCGCTATATGTAACCGTTGTGCATCGAAAAAGAGAGGGGTCCCACGCAGAGTCGATGATTAAAATTGTAAATATCTACGGGACGACCCCCGGTGTTACGACCTTTGCGCGCCTTTGGCACCCCACCGGCTCACCCCATATATCAAAAGATATTAGATTATGGTAAGAGGCGCGCATTAACGAACGCGAAATCTCGCGTATCTCTTACAAGTACATTTACGAACACCTACATACACACATATACGCGTACTCACATATATGCGTATACAGTAGTACGCAAAAGTTATCCTTTTTTCGAAAATTTATAATTAAAATCAAAAGATAATCGAGGATACGAGATCGAGTAATTAATTTTCTATAGAATGGTTTCACAATAGTTATTATAGAGTTAATAATGTATATAATAATTTTTCCGAGAGGATTCAACGAGTATGATTAAAATGATAATCGTATTGAAAAACTTTTGCAAGTAACTGTATTATGTTGCTGTTACGCACACACATAACCTAATCGAAAGAGAGAGAGAGAGAAGGGTTAGCAGTCTCTCGCGCCATTTTTCACGCACCCAGAGCAAACGATGAATCCGATTTCTCTTCGGGAGCCAGGAACCTTCGAACCGGATGATCGATACCGCGGATGATCCTCATCGTTATCGATCGATACCTTATCACCATAGACAAAAAAATAATAATAGACTAATATCAAAGACCCTATGCGAAAGTAATAATTAAAATCAAATAAATAGAAATGGTCCCCCCTCGCGCGACTAGGATGAGAGGGAGAAAAAGAAGATCGAGGAGTACCACTATCACCACCATCACCACCACCACCACCCCCTGGGTCGTAGTGGTCGCGACGTAGTCTTTTCTTGGTTGCATTGTCGGCAACAAGCCCAGCGTGGGTGTATCGATGGAGACAAGGGGAACCCTAGAACACGAGCGTGGTCCTTCTTCTCCTCCACCTCTTCTTCCTCCTTCGGCAACGTTCCTTCAGGAGTAATGCATGGGTTTTGTGTCGCGGCGGGCGGCACACTTTGTAACGACCGCGGGTCTTTTGACTCGATTAATCTTCGATATGACTATAGATACGCACGCATGCACGCACATAACTACTACCATCTATGTATGATCTTTTATTTATTTCTTTCTTTCTTTCTCCTCCTCCTCTTCTTTTTCTTCTTCCTTAGCTGACTAGGAATTTTTCCTGTTTGTCTAAAGTCTCTGTTATTTAGTCTCTCCTGTTGTTGACCGAATGTTGTCTTTCCATCTTTTCGGTGATTTACCAATTGGTTTTCTGATGTAAGGTTTATTGTTTTTACATATATTGGCCAATCAGTCTGGATTAAAATTCAATCTACGTGCTTGTTCCAGCCTTTCTTTTTTACTTGTCTTTATCCATTTATTTATATTTTCAACGTTGCATCTTTATCTTATGCTGCTGTTTGTTTGTCGATCTCTTAGAGTTAGAGTTAAAGTATTTTGTCGACACCAATCAGTTAAATCTCTCTCTCTCTTTACTAACTTTTACTTTTCTCATATTGTTTTCTTTTACATTATTTTTTGAAATTTTGTCTTTCCTTTTTAATTTACTCTCTATATTGGCCCCACTGCTGAGAGCATGGATACACTCAGAAATGAAGAGTCGTGCTGCGTGAGTACAGATTTCACCATAAGAAATTCTCAAATCCCTCTTCACTTTTCCTCTTTTTACCTCTACGTTTTATTATAATAAAGTAAATAATAACGTAATAATATTCTTTGATATTTTGTGATAATTTAGCGATTGTCAATTATTACATTCGGGGATAGAAGTTGTATCGTAGTGAATTTATATTGAGTTCTCTTCAATGTTGCTTTCACGAAGTATAAAAAGTCTTTTCTCTAAAAAATACCTGTAATCATGACGTGAATGATTTAAAAGAAAAAAAGAGAGAGAGAAGTTCTTTCATTGTATTTGGTATCATCAACTATTTCTAGTGTTAACACTTACGTCATACTAATATCACATTTAACATTTCATCCCTTGTTTTCTAATTAACAGTTACCTCCCAGTAAAAATTTAATAAATAAATAAAGAAAGAAAAAAATTACAAATAATATTAAATAATTTGACTCGTTTTTTATTTTCACGAATAAATAAGATTTATCGGAAGATTGGAATCGATCATTGAACGATTGATCTATCGATCCTCCGTCTCTTCGCGAATTTCAAGAAAAGAGAGAGAGAGAAAGATAGTCGTGAACATGCGAATTCGTAGATAGATAAGAGGGGGTAGTATAAGAGGGGTCCGTCAAAAGGCGGCTTCGAACCGGCTCATTACCAGCAATTGTGGTCGAACGGCACCCCGCGACGCAACATTCTGCCGTCGCTTATGTGAGATCTCTAAGAACCCGCTAGAAGGTTTCTTCCTCTACTGGACTCGTCGTTCTTTTCGTCGTCTCTAACTTCCACTACCATCATCATCATCATTATCATCATCATCATCATCATCATCATCATGATCATCATCATCATCATCGTCGTTGTCGTAGTCGTCGTAGTAGTAGTCGTAGTCGTCGTAGTCGTCGTAGTCGTCGTCACTACTATCATCAGACTTCGATCCTCGTAGAAGAAGCATAGTCGCTGTTACCGATGAACCATAAGAGACCTTCCAAGTGCGAGTCGAGACGACAACGGAATTTAATTGCTCGATCAATCATTATTCTTGTCAGACATCGATAGCCACCGATTTCATACCACGTTCGTCGCATCATTTATCCAACATATTACTTTTTTATTTACACCATGTTAAATTCGTATTCTTTAAATACGAATACCAACATTGTGTATCCCTACCCTCTATTTTTTGTATCCTTTTTATTTTTATCTTTATCTTTCTTATTCTTTTTTTTCATACAACATATGATCAATGTTCTTAAACACAAATGCAACATTGTGTATAATCTTCTATTCTCTGTATCTCTCACTCTCTGTCTTTTTTCAATTTTTTCTTTTTTCATATAGGATACGAGACGATCAAAGTTATTAAATACGAATGCAACATTGTGTATCTTTACTTTATTTTCTCATATCAATTCTATTTCACATACAGCATATGATCAAGGGGTTTAGTTGATAGAAGTTTATTTCTCTCTTAAATGAACTTTTTGTAAATTCTTCATGAATTGACAAAACCACTGAAGATTAGACGTGTATTATTTCCATATCTATCTATCTATCTATCTATCTATATATCTATAAATCTATCTATCTTAGTTATCCCATCCACGCGTTACCTATATTCTATTCACATTAGATCATTCAAACATTCAGTTACATTAGACTTCCGATTTCCAAATGTGTTCACGGATGTTTAGAATAATTTCAAGTCGTGACATTGATCTCATGTTAATTTCACGATTCAGAATGGGGGAACCATAAACGTAAACTGTGTTAGACGGTCCCTTTGATGATCGCGACTAGATCACACCGAAAACGGGCTCGGCCCACGCGTGCAAATAAACGAGGAATGAATGAAAGAATGAAATAAAGGAAAGAAAGAAATAAAGAAAGAAAGGAAGGAAGGGAAGAATGAAAGAATAATGAAAGAAACTGAGACAGCAGAGAGACAAAACGAACAAACCCACTTGTGAGACTTTTATGATCATTCTCCTCGGTCTCTCAGCGCGTCATTAGTTGGTAAGTGGTTGTTGGTTCGTATCATCAACGACTGAACCAGAACGATAGAAAAGAATCGTTCGTGTTTATCTGTCTCTTTCTTATTCTTTATCCTTTTTTTTTATTTTTTCTTCTTCCTTCTTCCTTCTTCTTTCCACGAAACAATCTGTTATAGCGGGACCCCCGTATGAATGGCGAAACGTACAAATATTCTTCGAGTTCCCACGTGAAGTTATGGTAGTCGATGTATGATGAACTAGCAAAGTGTAAAGAGTAAAAAAAAGAGAGAGAGAGAATTTGTGTATATAGGTGGATGAGTGTACGTGTGTCTGTCCTGTAACTTGGTTTTCATTTGGTCGCGAAATAGAAAAGAACAGACGATGAGATTCTTTCGAAGGAGGTAGAAAATAGAAGAGGGGGGAGGAAGGAGATTCGTCGCGGAGTGCGGTTTTGAACGAAGCCAATTATTAAAACGCGAGAACTCGAGGAGAGAAGAACCCCGAAGAAAAAAATGGGAGGTCGAGAAAAAGGGGAAGGTTTTGGTTGGCTTTGGTCTTCAAAAAAAAAATAAAATAAAAAGAGAAAATAAAGAATCGTAGAGTCAAAGGAAGCTAATTCTTTTTAATTTTTCCTTTTCTCAAACAGCTGTTATTTATTATTGGGTCGATATGTTTTAAAATATTTTTTTTTATAGATACAAAAAAAATATTAATATATGATATTATATTAATCGATATATAAAATTTGGAGTATCGTTTCTTGGGTGAAAATACAATTTTATATTTAAATATTGATCGAGGTAACGTATGTCTAAAACGTAAACAATATTAGAGATACTTTGAATATTCCCCTTCTTATAAACCATATAAATAACTTTCAATAAAAGAACTTTCATAGAGGACAATGGGTTAGTCTAACGGCGGATTTTGAAGAGGATAGTACATCAAACTTATACTCGGTGCTTCTAAACTACAGTATTCATTTTTTTCGATTAATTAACAATTATTTAAGGTACGTACAATACTCTAATGTACTTTATTAATATTTTCGACTGTTTTAACGTTTCCGACTAATGATTGACTTCGAGTTAAAAATTTTCATCGAATAAAGAATCAGATAGAAACTGTTTTAATGTAATATTATTTTAAAACAAATCTATACTTAGTATTATTATTCTTACTTTTAATGGATATATAAAATCTGATATTTAAATATATTTAAATAACAGTTTAAAAAAAAATCAAGGATGACCAATTATTGGACAGGAACAAATCCATATATTTCTTTATGTTTTTACAGTTATATCAAGATGCACAATTTTTTAAATACCTTTTTTTTGTACCTTGAGTCATCAAAGAATCCACTTCAAACTTAAAATAATTTTTTATCCAGATATGTAATTTTTTTTTATTTATTGACTAAAGAAATTAGTCAATCATTTGCAGAAAATATTACCCATTGGGCAAACGTTTCTTTCTTCCATCCATTAGATTTTTTTTTCGTTTAATCTTATTTCACACAGAAGAGATAGATAGAGAGAGAGAGACAGAGAGAGAGGTCGTACAATGAAGAAAATAAAAGAAAAGAAAAGAAAAGAAAAGATCGAGAGGGACACACCGTGGTGGTACGACAGTCGTTTCTTCTTCTCTCTGGCCCTGAACATCCGTCGTCGTCATAGTCGTCGTAGTCGTGTCCGACATTATGTTCGCGGCACATTAATTGTCTCTTTGAAGCCCGATGACCTTTCTCCGCACCAGGTTACGAGTCCTTAACCCCTTCCACTCTTTCTCTTTCTCTTTTCCTTTTTCATTTATTTTTTTAACTCTTGCATATTCATTCTTCTCTTCTTCTCCTGATAGAACCATCAAACACTTTCAAAATGTCCTAATTAGAACTCTACGTGAGATATTTCATTGATTTCTTTTTTAAAAAAAGAAGAAGAAACAAATCATACCTAAATCATTACGAATTATATATATATACACATATAATTTGTCTGAAAAATAATTCATTATTACGAGAAATTGTTCTAAAATTTTTGAAGAGAAACATCTTCACCGTACGAGCACTTTCAAAGTATCTTAATTTAAAACATCAGCTATTAAATCTCTATTTTTTTTAATTTAATTAAAAACTATCACATACTTAAATAATTTCGATCGGAAAGTAATGTCGTTATTAATTTTTTTCTAGCACGATTTAGAAATAAACTTTGATTAGTTGATAAATGATAAACGAATATTGGTATGCCCAGAAACGATATTACTTTCTGGTCCACCCAATATAACTTTTTAAAGATAATAATAATAATAATAATAATAATAATAATAATAATGTATTATTAGTTAGATAAATCACTGATACGAGTTTCAAGGAAGAATTAGACGAAGGTGTTGAGAAAAGTATAATATTGTCGTGTTTAAAGATTAGAATGTTTGATCTGTACGATATTAAGGAATTCGTTAAATTTGTCAAAGATAAGGTAAAAGTGTAGTAGAAGTGGTAATAGGATGAGGAGATCATGTCTCCAGCGGGAGATCAGGCAAGTCGTGGGTGATTTTCAAAGGAAGAAGAGGATTCTCGCTGAATTACGAGCGATATCGAAGAAGGAAGAAGGGTTCCACCGATATAATTAAAGAGACCTTCTCATCCACAGTAAGCCATACCTTTTTTTTTCTTTCTCTCTTTCTCTCTGTCTTTTCTTTTTTCTCTTTCTTTCTTTCTATCTCGTGTCTTCTCGCGGTGGAATCCAAATTTTATGTCGGGGTATCATAAAAGCGCGTGACGGCAGAAGAAATAGGACGGCAGCGGCTTTTTCTTTCCAACTCTTTCCCTTTTACCTTCTCCTCCTCCTCCTCTCTCCCTCTGTCTGTCTCTCTCTCTCTCTCCCACTTACTGTGCGTGTTGTATATATGTTAAAGGGGCTATCTGACATCGCAACGCGGTGCGATAGTTTTGGATAGTCATCGGATAACAAGTGCAATAAAGATTATAACCCTTTCGCCGGTTGTTGGTAGTGGACAGACACATGTGGATGGCTAAAAAGAATTAAATTATTGCTTTTTTCTCCTTCTTCTTCTTCTTCTTCTTCTTTATATAAGAAACATTCGGGAGGAAGTTTATTAAAATAAAAGAAAATTCATTAATCGTTAATCGTTTATTTTTAATGTTAGGTTGGATGACAATAAAATGTCGGATTTTTTCATTGAATTGTGGCCAAAAATCTGACTTGTTTTTTTTCTATCAACCCAATACATGATTCAATTAATAATCCTAATATGAGAAAATAAAATAGAGAGAGAGAGAGAAATAAGAAGAAAGTTAAACGAACATTGAAAATAACTAAAATAAAAAATTAAGAAAAGAAAGAGAGTGGAAGATGGTGATGGGGATGGGGATGGGGGTTGGGGTGGAGGTTTAAAGCAGCAAAATGTAGATGAGTAATATGGGTTCCTCTCTGACCTCTCGACGACGACGACGGCCAAAAAGGCAGACGAGGGTGTCGCGATTCCCCGCTGTGCGTTGATGGTCTCATCTAGCCTAGACGACCTCGGGAATTCACCGGTAATTACCTTTTCTTCGGGCCGACGCCAACGGGGTTACACTCGCGTAACGGACGACCCTATCTGCCTGCTCGCGCGATTATAAAAATTCTTCTTCTTCTTCGAACGCTTTTTTTTTTCCCCCCCCACATATTTTTATATTATATACAAATATATTTTATTTCTCAACCGACTCTGCGATCCTCGACGACTATTCTTCTTCTTTTGCTAATTTTTCTTACCCCTTTCTTCCCCTTCCTTAGCCAAACATTCTTACAAACCTTAAACGCGTTCCCACATATTTTTTTATATTAGGTTAGTCCCCATATTATACAAATATAATTTCATTTGTATATTTATTTATTTCTCAACTATCTGATTTTTGAATTTTTCTTACAACCCCCTTTCCCATACTCCTCCCCCAGCCAAACGTTCTTACAAACGATAATTCGACGATACTTTCGATATGCGTTGTTTGTATTTTTGGAAATGGAAATTTGTTCCAGTTTTGTTTAGTTCCAGTCACTATGCTTAAATGTAGGAGGTTGGCAGAGAAAAAAAGGGAATATAGAAAGGAATAAAGAGAACAAATAAGGTACTTTTTTTTTTTTATAGAAAGAAAAGAAGAATGATAGAAAAAATAAAATAGAACGAATGGAATGGAAAGAATGAAAGAAAGAAAGAAAGAAAGAGGGAGTTAAGGTGCTAAATAATTTCTGTTTCAGAGAATAAAGGAACGAAAAAACGGCGATCCACTATCTTCGATTTCTTTCCTATGGCTTCCCACTAGTATCCATATGACGTGGATATAAGTTACGAGCGTTCGAATAATTACACGCTTTGGGATCGAGCAAAGAAGTCGCGGTCAGTGGAAAAGAGAGAGAGAGAGCGGAAGGCAAAAGACAATTTTACGCAGCGGGGTATCTTGGAGAGTCCCTTTAGTAGACCCGGTGGCAACCTTCCTTCTTTTCTGCCAACTATTTGTGTGCCACACCAGAACAAAATTGACAGTGTTTCGAGGGGGCCGATCCAGGTTTCTCTTAAAGAAGATCAGAGAACTGCCGATTATTTTTATGGGTATGTTAATTATATTTATCATTATAATTAACGGGGTTAGGTTGAGAAAGATATAAAGAAAGAGAATGAGTAATAGGTATAACACGATTAATCCTCTAAAGAAAAACAATGTTGTACACGAATTTGTTGAAGAATTTGTTAACCCACGAACAAACGCGTTCAGTTTGAAGTCTGCTTTTCGTAATAATTTATTAACAAGGAGCATGCGGATTCACCTGTCTGTTATCTGCGTAACACTTAGCAGCTACGCCTCCTCGATGTTTCTACTTTGTGTGTGTGTGTGTGTCTGGTGTGAGTAATGACGTCTGTCAAATGGGAAGAAGCTTGGAATCATTCTCGTGGGATGTATAATTGTAGGTAGGCATATGCCACGTTACTTGCGTTCGCATTAAACCGAGAAAAGGAATTTTTCACGAGTTACCTTGATTGGTTGGTTGGTTAGTTTAATTGGGTTGAATGATTGGATCAAAGTTCGGTCGGTTTATTAATAGTTGATAGACGTATAGCTTCAATTGCGTTTTGCATTAAACTTAGGAAAAAGAATTTTTACGATAAGTATGTATGAGAGTTCAGTTATGATTGGTATCAAGTGGGTTGAGGAATGGAAACAATGTTGGTCGATTTATTTGAACAATAGGAAATTTATCAAACGCAACTATGGCTGTGCATGGCTGTGCATAGCTGTATGGTTGATCGTGGAACGTTGCTTTATGTAAATCAGTCTTAGGGCGTAATTGGCACCGAACGAAGAAGGTAATTACCAAAATCGTGCGCCAGAGGCCCCTAGGTCCCAAGAGTCCCATCAGCGCTCAGCAGGATATCGCGACACCCTCGCCCTCTCGGCTCGCCCTCTCCTCAGCTTTTTTATTTTTTTTCCTTCCACGAACGTATCTCCCAACACGGACACCAGCACCGGACCATAAGGTATTATTCATTCGGGACCCGATAGATGACTACCTGCTTGATTATCCTTTACTGCGCGAATGCGTATCTCTTCTACTCTTTTACTCTCGAAAAATGTTCTTTTCTACAAGGTATAGATATATATAGGAAACGTGAAAAAAGGACTGTGGACTGACTGGACCGGGAATCGAACCACGGATTTTTCGCTTGCCGAGCGATTGCTCTAATCCACTGAACTATCCGATCACTATTTAAGTTTGTCATACATTTTTGAAACGGGAGTTGGATTGTGTATTAAGGTTTATATTATAATAATAAATACTGAATGTAAGTATTTTTATTATAGGACATTGAAAATGTTTAAAAACCAAAGATCCAAAAATGTTCCAGGCCAAGATATAAGCGTGTCTTTTTATTTAATACTATGTCATAATTTTCTTTTTCTTGTTATTAAAGCTAAATCGTTTTAAATCATTTTCTTAAGTTCGAAATATTATAAATCATGTTGCATTTCCCAAACGAGCCGAAACGATCGATGTTGTTGGGATATCTATAGTGCTGCCGTAGTTTTGCTGCCGTTGATGCCCGTTACTGTTCTCTTTTTTATATATATTATATTTAATATCATATATATATATACTAAACGAGGAAGGATCTTTCTCAGGTAGCGAAAAAAAATTTCTTAGGACCTTTCCACCGTTGTCTAATATTTTGGAACGGTACGAGGAGGATACGTCTCATAGTTTCCGTCTAGTAGGTCCACCTTCTGTCTTTTCTCACCGAAAGAATTTCTTTAGCTTAGTCGATTCGTTCATTCGTTGGAGGAGGCGGAGTTCGGGGTCCAACTCCAGCTCCTGCGCTATTCATTTTGCTGCCTCCGAAAGAATGGGAGAATTAATAAGTGACATCTCATGGAGAAAAGGTTTTACGCGTTGGGCGACGATGAAGGGCCAGTTTCTTCTGTTCTTCTTCATCTTCTTCCTTCCCTTCTCTTCTTATTCTTCTGTACCTTTTTCTTTGGTCTTGTGCCGCTCTCTCACGTTGTCTTCTTCTTCTTCTTCTTCTTCTTCTACTTGCCTTTTGTTAAAATGTCTTCTCTTACATCGCAAGTGTTAACACAATGAAGTCAGATGTAATATTTTTCTAAGTGTGAGCTGGGCTCTCGAGGATTGGGTGATTTTCATCAAATTGTTTTTGACAGTATTATAATTTGTTATTGATAGAAAAAATTATAATCAACCGAGATAATACGGTCTCTGCTAAAAGGGATAGATAATTTCTATCGAATTGGACATAATACTTTCTTTCATATAAATTTTTAATACAATGATGCAACCGAATAAAAATGATATTAACATTGTTCATGATACACTCCCAGAATTAAACTTTATACTTTCTATACACAATTTGGAGATTAGATCGGGTAGATGAATAAAAATAAACGTAAAGGATAAATATAAAAATAGTAAGGAATACGAGGGGCACTTCTCACGAAGATACGCGAAAGATCATCAATGTGAAAAGGAGGTGCTGCATGACGAATGAGAGCGCAGCCAATTTAGATGCATAGAGGTCGAGCAGCAGGGTCGACCTGTCGTGTCTCGTTCGAACGTAAACCTACGTATTCTTGATTGTACAAGAAGAGAAACTGACCAACCGATGGATGGATGGATGGATGGATGGATCGATCGATTTATCGATCGATCGTAACGAGAGGACGATCGATGGTTGTATCTCGATTTTATACTATATCTCCAATTTTTTTTAAATATTATTTTCTTACATATACTTCTTTGCACGCGAATGTATAAATGTTTTTTTTTTAAACTTTCTAAGGAAAAAAAATACGACAGAAAGATCGAAGAGTAGTAGTAGTAGTAGTAGTAGTGGGAAGGATGGGGTGAGGAAGGGAAGGAGGAAGATAAAAGGAGGAAGAGAAGGTGGAGAGATATCAAACGCAAGATTCATTTCATTTTCACTTCTTCGATCGGACGGTTTTACCTGGATCGTCCTGGGTGGCACGATAGTAATTACCATCGAGAGTAGGCTCGTCCGCCGATTGGCCGATCAAAACGATCTTCGTGATGACGAAGGACGAAAGGCTCCCGGTGCGCCGTTCCTTCCTTCCTTCCTTCCTTCCTTCCTTTCTTTCTTTCTTTCTTTCTTTCTTTCTTTCTTTCTTTCTTACGAACTGTGCTCGTGCGCCAAGAAAGAAGAAGAAGAAGAGGAAAAAAGTGGTTAGGGTAAGGGAGAGGGGTTGGGGGTAGCACATTGCGTCTTCATTATGAATCCGAAAAATCACGCAAATTGATAACGGCATCCGAAGGCTGCCGTATAGGGTCCTCGTAAGACTCTAAAGAGGGCCTCACCTCCACCCCGTCCCAGCGGGATGTCTTCGAGCACGAAATAAGGAGCGACCACCTTTTCTCTCTCTTTCTCTTTCACACACACACACATTTTTATTCTCTCTCTCTCTTTCTCTTTTCTTCACCCTTTAAATGATACGTGTTCGTTACTTTGGAAGTTACACTTATCTTTTTTTTTTATCAGGAAAGGACACAAAGCTGTTGGAATAAAGACGGACACAATGAGAAAGTTTACACGGAGGTTGAACAAAAGATGAAAGAGAATAAGAGAGATAGTAAAGTAATATATATAGTGATATAATAAATCTTGGACGCATCTCGTGGGATCTTAAAAAGGGCCCCGACGTCGTTCCCTACGGTCATAAACGATTTCGCCTTTAAGAAAGTGTGTCAGGCATTACGCAAAATCGATAACGTTTAAAGCTTACAGCACGTAACCTGCCGTAGTAGACACATCCACCGAATGTCTCTCTGTGAAAGAAGAAATAAAAAGAGATGAAATAAATAAAGAAGGAAAGATAGATAGATAGATAGAAATAAAGAGAAAGAGAAAGATAGAGTGAGTGAGTGAGTGAGTGGGAGAGAGAGAGGGAGGACACACCTTTGCTTCGACTCAGCGGGGTGTCCGAAACACGAATCGGTCTCTCTTCTATTTCTCCCTTCACCTCACCCTCCTCCTCCTCCTTCACCATCTCCTCTTCCTCATCTTTCTTTGGCATAGCAATCGTTCGTCCTGCAGCACCTCCTTTCTACGATCGGGGCCGACTGTCGAGGTGCTTTCGAGAGATGTTGGTTCATTATTCGAAATAGTATCTGAGAAGGCAAGAGAGAGAAAGAAAGAAAGAAAGAGAGAGAAAGACAGTCATGATCGTTGTTTGGTTGCTACAGTGATCGCTCGGAGGTTCCTCCTCGTGAAATCCCGTAGGAACGGGAAGAAGATGGAAGGAGAGTCTGGAAGCCGCGTGCTCGCGCGCCCCCGCCCCTGCCCCCTCCGCCCTCGTCCCTCGTCCTCGCCCTCTCTCAGTTAGCCCTTTGCGCAGGCTGCCAGGCCTGACCGGTGGAAGATTCATAAATTATTTCAGGAAAAAAGGAGGAAAAGTATTTCCAATTACAGTTTTTTGTGAAGGGTTGCCGCGGGCCACGCGGCAGGGGGTCCGCTTAATGGCGACCCGCGCTCACCGCCCCACCCTCTTCTTTCTCTTCTTCTCCTCCACCTCCTCCTCCACCTTCTTCTTCTTCTTCGTCTTCTTCTTTCTATGCATCTTCTCCATTGCAAGACAAGTATCCTCGAAGAGACTTCAACGCCACCAACGCGATATTCTCATTCGGTTTGCTTCTATCCTTTTTCTTGTTTTTTTTTCTTTTCATTTTTGTTTAATTCTACTTTAGTTAGGAAAAATGTTGAAAAAAATGTTGATACCAAGAAAAGATAAAAAGAGAGAAAGTGAGAGAGAGAGAGAGAGAAATTAAGGATCGATGAAATTACAGTCTATCTAGACTTACACCCGTGCGAATTCTCGACCCGAACCTTGATCTTTCGGCACCCTTTCGATTGAGGCCCACCCTACTTCCCCCAGTCCCTTATTCCCCTCTCTCCCCTTTTTTATATCCCAACAACAAATTCCTTCTCTTCTCATAAAAGAATTTCAATCGTTTTAATGGCGGATTAAAAAGTATCTAACTATTTTGAAAGAAAAATTTGTGAATAAATTCTATGATCTAATTTTAATATAGAATTTGTACAAATTTATCCACACACACACACATTTATACAGAGAGAGAGAGAGAGAGAGAGAGACAAACATACATAAACGCATAAGATACACAGACATAAATATATAAACTAATATATTTTTTTACATACAAGATCCCCCCGTTGCTTTCAGGTTTCGGACGTCTATACTTTACGTGACATTTTGGAATGAATATGGCCGTCTTATTGGTTGCTTACTCCCGAGGACGAGGACGAGGACGAGGACGAGGACGAACGAACGAACGTATGTAGGATGCGGGTCCACGTACATATTTTCGGGAGAACGCCACGCGGTCCTGGACATGTATCGCCGTGGGCAACAATATTCATAACTAATAGATCGGCGGTCCGTGGGTGACAGAGCAATACGTCCTGCGTTTCGATGTTCTTAGTTGGTGAAAGAGAAAGAGAGAAAGAAAAAAAGAGACAGAGAGAGAGAGAGAGAGAGAGAGAGAGCAGGTCGTGGCCGGATCCGTCGCTGGGTTTCGGTTTGGCTTACACGGTCAAAGCATTCCTGGAAGTTCCTCTCCACATCGAACTAACTCGCGCGTGGCCAAACGCCAGATCGTCCTCTTCCTGTCTATTTTTTCCGTTCCTTCCTGTCGCTAAAATAAGAAGAACAAGAAAGAAGAAAAAGAAGAAGAAGAAGTAGAGAGGAAACTTTTATTTGACTTTCGCAAGACGTCCGTATTGGTTTTTAAGTATGACGTTGGTCACGTTATGTATCAAGGCTGACCTCCGACCTTTTTCAAGATGGGATGAGGAAAAAAAAAGAAAGAAACTACGGAGTTGAGTATACTAAAGGAAGACCTGTAGGAGAAAATCAAAGATCAATTCATTGATGATTCGTTATTATACATCTTGGAATTTGTGTTCCTTTCCTCTCCTCCTACTTCCTCAGCTCGCCAACTCGGCATCTAATTACTACGTCGTTTCCTTTTTTTTTTCCTTTTATTGCCATTCATTCTTTACACCTTGCAACGCATTTCGGTGTCACCGGTGTTTCTGCATTCCTTCGTGAGGTGGATATCGTTCAAAAACAAAAGAAAAAAAAGAAAACAAAAAAACTTACGTTGCTTGGCTACTTTAGGCTTCTTCTTTGCGCGTGAACCTGTCGAACCGGGTGGGAAGAAGGGTAGGGGAGAGGAAAAGGAGGCCTTTCTCACAGCAGTAAACCAAGAAGTAACTACTGACTTTCGTGCACACAACACAACAACAAAAATCAACCTACCAGGAATTAATAATAATAGCAAGCTAAGGGGTACTTCGAGTAACATAGTAAAAGCCGTTGCTAACTGGAATTATCCCGTGGGCAAGCAACGTTTCTTCGGTTAAAAAGTACCGAAAAAAGTCAAAGTTTAAAGAACAAAAAAAAATGAAGGAAGAATGAGAGAGAAAAAAGGGGTAATGGGAGTTGAAAAAAAAAGTTTGTACGCTTATTAAAGGATACCTAAGTTTGAGGAAGAACAATTCGAGCACCGAAAAGAAAAGGAAAGAAAGAATTCCAGCAAAGTGAAGAATCCTTTCGAATAAAATTTTTTTTGTAAAAAAAAAAATAAAGAAAATGAGACGACACCGTCTGTTCTGGTCGGTTAAAAAAGATCTTATTAGAAGAAGAAAAAGAAGAAGAAGAAAAATTCTAACGACGTTGGACTTTATCAAGCTTCCATTGTACGCGAAGATCATCCGGTGATCCATCCACGAAAATTCTCCAGACGATCGATCAAATAAACGTCTCTGGATCCTCGTAGGAGTGCAGCTGTCGATAAAATTGTGTGGTCACTCTCGACGAACTCGTAAGAAAGAGAGAGAAAGAGAGGGATGAGGGGAAGATAGAATTAGAAGGAGGATCAGGTCGTCAGGGTAGTTGAAGGGAAGGAAGAGAGAGAGTGAAGGAGGTAGATGAAAAAGAAGGAACGGCGAAGAGGAAGAATTATGAGTGAAGAAGAAGAAGAAGAGTAGGAAGGAGGAAGGAAGGAGGAGGAGGAGGAAGAAAGAAAGAGGGATGGCAAGACGCCCCCCGTCGCGACGCCGCCGCCTAATCATTCTTTAAACGTGCATAAACAAGTCCCCTTTCGCTGGCAATCGGGGGATGGTGTATGACTAATGTCATTCCTGAACTGACCAAATTCTCCTCGACGAAAAAGAGAAAGAGAATAAGAAAGAGAAAGAGAGAGAGAGAGAGAGAAAGTCTGCTCCACCTCCAGCAAAAAAGAAAAGCATTGCCATCGCTTCTTTATTCCTCGAGTCTCAGCCCTTCGGCACCCTTCGGGTCTCTCGTCGTCGTACGCCTTTCGTAGATCCCAACAACTTAAAATCCTCGTAACGTAGAACAGAGAAAGAAGAGATATAAATAATGGAAAATAAAAATTAAAAAAGAAAAAGAAAATTAAAGAAAGAAAGAGAGAGAGAAAACAAAAAAGGATGATCATAGGTGTATAAAGGGGGATGGAAGGGGATGTGGTGGTGATGGTGGTGGTGATGGTGGTGGTGAGAATGTGGTTGAAGAGAGAAAGATAGATAGATAGATAGATAGGAGGATGAAGAGAAGGAAGAAGGGGGAGTAGGTGGCTCGGACTAAAGGTAAATCTAAAATGCAAATATAATCAACAAATCACTATCGGTGACAGGGATGCTTACTTTGAAAAAAAAAATAAAAAGGAAGGAGGAGAGAAGAAGTCAGAGGGAGGGACCCCCTGCCAGGGGTTTCGAGGGTAACTCCAGGTCCACCGAAGGCGAGTTTACACCGCATGCGGTCAACGCCTGTTGATGCGTCCCGCTTAGTTGCTTCCTCGCACGACGGCTCCTGATACGTTTGTGGATACACCCAGATGCCGCTGCTTACTTATTACAAAATCAACATTTTCTTCAATTAGATCATTTTTTTTTCTTCTGCCGAGGGAGTTAAGAGAAAAATTTACAAGTAGGAGGTACCTATTAAGTTAACATTCAAGTGACTTAACTTTAACAGTTCGTTTTATCATATCGAGATGATCAAGGAGTGTTAACGATTAGGTACAAATTATTGTTATCAAAAAAAAAAAAAGAAAAGGGATGATAAAAAGTTTGTAGGTAATCTCGAACAAAATGAATTACGGTAAAAGAAAAGTTCATGCGAGCAGCTGGAGCGTGTAAACGGTGCTTTAAACTGTGCGTGTCGGTGGTGAGGTTCTGACTAATGGAATCACGCTTTGCCTCCTGGTGATACGTTCTCTTGTCGAATAAGTTTTCTCTCTTTCTTTCTCTTTCTATCTATATATATATCTATCTATCTCCTTCTATCTTTCGTAGTTTAAAAAAGAAGGGCCAGAGATAAAGCAGCTCTTCTAGCCACCTTTGTTTTTTTTTTTTGGTCGGAAAGGCACCCTTCGTCGCGCGAGACGGAAAAAAAAGAGAGAGGGAGAGAGAAAGAGCACAGAAGTTATGCGTTATTTATGCGCGTTAAGCGAGACTGACTCGACGAAGAAAGAAGAATAAGAGGCGGCGACTGCAGTGCTGAAAGTATCACATTTATTTCGGCGTATCGGGTTAACGTACCAACCCGAAAAAAAGGGGATAATATACCGGGTTCTCGACAGGGAGCACTTTATTCGGTCGCTCGGAAAACAGTGGGAGTCATCATCCGTGCTCAATTTCTTAACAAAAACCTAAACTATACCCAACACACACACACACACATACATACACACTGAAAAGAACCCAAATACCAATTAGATGTTCAAATCGTAGTTTCTAATCGTAAGTAAATACCATTACAACATGTTGTTTCCATATATTTATACGATTTCCCCTTATCACATTTGTTATCTTTCATTATATCTGGTTGGTGGAAAAATAATGTCGGATTTTTGGTCCCACAATTGAATGAAAAGAAGGTTCCACTAAAAATCATCAGAATATCTTGAATATTTAGAATATTTAGAATATTTAGAATGAATGCTGATAGAATGGTCAAAACAACACGCGACAATAAACCACAAGGATCCAGACCACCAGGAAGACCCCCAAAAAGATAGCGGGACAGCTGAACGTCAGTTTCTTAGGATGATCCAGCCCAATAAAATACAAGCCTCAGGCTTAACGTAATAAGAAGAAGAAGTAGAAGCAGAAAAAGAATCGAATGGGAAAAATCCGACATTTTTTTTTCCACCAACGCAATATTTCTTCCTCCATGGTTTTGCAAATGAAGAACGATCGATCATCGAAAATTATTATTAAGAAGGATCGAGCAACTATAGGGATTAATTTCTTTCGATATCCTGGTCCGCGGGGGAGCATAATATCGAGAATAGAAAGAGAAATTAATAAAAAAGAATTACATGGAAAAAAATGTGATAATAAGAGAGAGAGAGAAAGAGATGGATAGATGTATAGGAAAAAAAAAAGTATGAGAGAAAGAGAGTAAAAGGAATAAGCGCCAGCGTGTGTACGCAAGTACGGAAGTGAAGATGCGTCAAAGTGGAGGTGGTTAGTAGCGATCTAATTATCTACGCGGCGGGAAGTCGCGGCCTCCCTCTGAGCTTCACGGCATCGAAGAAGAAACAAGATCAACGCGCGAACAAGCCCTACGAGAGAGAATGAGAGACAGAGGGAGAGAGAAAGAGAGAGAAATCCTTCTCACGCATGAAAAAAGAACGCGGGGTTCGTACCTTCTCTACCCAAAGACTTTTAGTACCCGTCCTTCTAACCCTTTCTTCTTCTTCTTCTTCTTCTTCACTTCTGGATCCTATCTCTCGTTCAAATCGGAAAGACCAATCGAAAGATCTACCACTATGGTTAACATCTCTTATGCTGATACGATTATTTCACCTTTTTCATTGTGACATCTCTATTACATCTATAACTCTTCCTTTATTCTTCTTCGTTAACTGTTTTTTTTCTTGAGGGTTTAGTTTTCTATAGAAGGTATTTCTTTGAAAAGTTGGTTCATCCTTGGAAAGGAAACATTTGGATTCAACTTTGATGCCAATTCGGCGAAATGAAAAACATCCTGTATTTGGATATTATGATAATTCGTTTATTTGGGTATCTTTAGATCGGTAAAGTATACTTTTGTATATATTTTGTAACAAGAATCCCCTTCTTTTCGTAAATTTAACAAGGACGTTAAATTTTGTCATAGACTATGTTACAAATTTTCAATACGTAGCATGCAACTCTTTTTTTTAGACATTCATTCGAATATCTTTTTGCTTTAACAAATTGCATTGAATGTTCTTGAATTTTGTGGTTTGAATTTTAAGATTCTGCGGAATAGATTTTTGAGAATTGTTGTTCTCAATAAAATTAAATAAAATAAAAATAAGAATAAGAATAAAAGTAAGAATAAGAATAAGAATAAGAATAAGATTTACAGTAATCGAAAGTGTGCCGCTCACGTTCGATCATTTCTCGTCACGATCGATCTTTGAATTCGTGTCGTGTATAAATCGTATATATGTATGTATGTATCTATGTATGTATGGATGCATATATGTATGTATTTATGTATAATACAAAGACATTGAAAGGGTAAAGACGGTTGGTTAGGGGAAAATCGTGATAGGATCACGTAGAGAAGCTTCACTGGGGAGATCCTCTTTTGTGTTTTAAACGTAGACCGTTGATCGCGAGGAATTTCTCATGTCACGCCGCGTTACTTTATCTGTCGACGAGACTAATGGCGCTTCTAACCTTTTGCCAGGCAAAGTTAAAAGGCCAGTTACCCGTGATTTCATTCCTCTAAATTGTCGATCGATATTCGAAATATTCAAACGAACCAAAAAGAAAAAACCAATTCAATGAAACCCAAGATATTAGGATGATGACATCATTTGTGGTGACACAATTGTTCAACGTCTAATAAAGGGAATCCTTGTAAAGGATTTCAAAGTTCTAGTAGAAAATTCTCTAAATTAATGTGAATTCAATTGGAGAGATACATATGGTGATTGAAGTAATTTCATAAGATATTTCTATTGGCTAATATTGAATATATCGGGCGCATAATGAGAGGTCCAAGGTATAAGATTTTGCAACTCACAATCCATGGAAAAATTGTGGGAGAAAGATCTATTAGAAGAAGAAAAATACCCTAACTTAACAACTTGCGAGAATGGTTTAAAGTCAAGTTATCTAACTTATTCAAAACAGCAGTTTCCAAAATCAGAATAGCAAAGATGATAGCCCACCTTCGAAATGGAGATGATACAGGAGAATAAAAATTGGCTAAAAAGGTACAAATTATTCGTTAATCTCTTGACAAAGTAATCGAGAAAGAGAGCAACAGAGGAAAGATGAAGACGGGAAGGAAACGTTAGACGAGCTCGACGAGGATGCCGATTAAATGAAGAGGGGAAAGAAAAATTCGAATGAAAAAAGACACAAAAAATTAAAGGCAGCATGTGAAGAAAAATAACAAGTCAAAGAGTTAAGAAGAAAAAGAAGTTAGTGTAACGTAAGTAGGATGAGCGGTAGGGTAGGGTAGAGTAGGGAAGGGAATGAAGAGTGAAGGGTGAAGGAAGGAGGAATAATAAGAATAATAAGAATATAGAAAGATGGGGGTAGGGGGGAGGAACCGTCCGCGGTGACGGTCAGCGAGCGCGAGCTGACCTCTGACCCGTCGTGCGTCTTCGTCTCTATTCGCTGAGATTCGTTCGTTCCTTCTTTCTCTATCCCTCTCTCTCTCTCCCTCTTTCTCTTTCTTTCATTTTTTCTGTCTCTCACTGACGGAGGGCCTGGCGTGGGCGAAGTTTACGCGCGCGCGGGGGAGTGAAAGGTTCTGGTAGTGGGGAGGAAAGAGGAGAAAGAAGACGAAGAAGAAGAAGAAGACGAAGAAGACGAAGGAGAAGAAGAAGAAGAAGGAATGAAAGAGAAGAGAAGAAGAGAGAGAGAGAGAGATAGCTGACGAGCTGGCCCGCGGGCGTCCCGAGACCGTGAGAACACCACCTATAATATTATTTAGTCTGCTCGATGCCTTGCTTCGGCTCTCTTCTTTTCTCTCTCTCTCTCTTTCTTTCTCTTTCTTGGACTCCCCTCTTTTCCTCTCGATCAGTTCTCATTCTCTCTTTCTCTATCTTGAAACGCTCTCCTTCATCTATCCCTTTCTTCCTTCCGTAGTTTTGCTCTTACAGAATTCTCTAACTCTTTCTATCCTTTTCTCTCTTTCTCTTTCTTTCTTTCTATCTGTATCTATCTATCTCTCGTTCTACTCTTTCTTTCTCTTTTCAACGTATGTCGTGTCCTGGGACCCTGGAAGAGGCAGCTAACTATAGGCGCTATACACGGTTTACTCGCGCGCATTAATTGCCGTCGTAAATTGTTGCGGCTTTACCGAGTACGTACCAGTACGAAAGGATGGAAAGGAAGGTGCTCACGTAAAGTCAGGATAGGGTGTTCTTAGGGTGTATGGTATGTATGTATGTATCACCAGTATTAAAGTATTCCTTTTTTTTTTCTAGTAGAAAACTCACCCCTTGTATTTTTGTTTGTTTGCAATAACAGCAGCAGCAGCAGTAACAGCAACACCCTGCTTTCCTGTCGTCTCACACATTCCCCTTCTGTTTTATTTATTTTCATCTTATAACAAGAATTTCATTAGCAATTGTTTATGTGTTATAAACGTTCAAACTTTCATATCGTTTATAAAAAACATGCAACGCAGGTTGATTACGTATATCTTTCATCTTCCTAATCGCGATATCGATCGTGTTTATCATTTTTTTGCTCCTTCTTCCTCTTCTTCTTTTTCTTCTTATTATAAAAGACTTATATATATATATAGAAAAAAAAGGTTGAAAGCGCATGAATCAAATGAGCACGAGCCGGCGCTCTATATGGAACGGTGATATAAAATATTAGGCGTCAAGATCGATCTATTACGTTTCAACAGGAAAAACTCCTTCTATCGACCGTAATGGAGGAGGAAGTAATCGTAGATTCTTTCTGCTGAATGGAAAGAGATAAAAAAAGAAATAAATAGAGAAAGAGAGAGAGAGAGAGGCGTCGGTTTGCTAGATATCCGACAAAATAGTAGGCGCCGTTCGAGTCTTCTCGACATCGGAACTCCCCCGCACGCACGTACAGAAACTGAGAGAGAAAAAGAGAGAGAGAGAAAAAGAGAGAGAGAGAAAAAGGGAGAGAAAGAGAGATACGCACGTTCTCCGGTCACGCACGTACCATTACGTTACGGCGACGTTTACACGCCGAGCCCGTCGTCGAAGCATACGGCCCAGCTGTGGGCTCTCTCTCTCTCTTTTTCTCTCTTTCTCTCTCTCTCTATCTCGAAGTTTCCGAATACGGGCCCCGTTCGCTCGTGGACGGACCCATTTCGACTCGGATACCTGCCACCAGGTGGCTCCACCAGCAGTGCCCAGCAGCGCTCGGCAGGAGCAGTCTTCGGAGCGCCTTCGCACCGCCAGCATCTCGTGCCGAGGCGTCGCTTTCTCTTTTCTCTTCTTCCTCATTATAGCCGCCTATCCCACGATAGAGATTCGCGTAATATATATATTATACTATTTATTAATAACAACACGATCCTACTATTACCGGGTCTTCGAATTGAATTTTTTTATAACGCGAATTATACTTCTAATCAATCGATTATACGATTTATATATTTTTAGTTTCGATTATATTAAAACGACGAGTGCGTTCTACGATGATCATTGAGATAACGGTTAGCAATAGATTAGAAGAGAGTATTTTATTAGAACAATTATTAAGATCTCCAATCGTATGGATTTAAAGGACACTATAATAATTGTTAGGTGTAAGCGCACCATTTGCCGAATGGTACCGGGACTTAGATTTGTAGAACTTGCGTTCCCGAGATCGATCAGGAACGATCTCGTTGACGTTGGAGGATGCAACAGCAGGATAAACAAGAACAATTGGAAGAGGACCAACGTGGAATTACTATAATGCCATCATCTTCTTCCTCGTCTAACACGACGACTATCGCTATGACGGAAGAGGATCATCGGCAAGTAGATGCTACCAGTATCGCGGTAGAATCTAGTTTACCGAATTTCACGCTTCACAGCGTTGCCCTCGGTCTACAGAGTGCAATATTGGCTGCCTTTCAAAGGGCTGCCTTGTTACCACCCGATCATGCCGCGGTTGCTGCTTTGAATCTTCAAGCACTCGATACTTATCTCGCCCTTCATCGTCTTCAAACGAGCGGTGCTGCCGCTGCTGCTGTTGCTACGGCCGGTGTTAATCAACAAAGATGTTCACCGACGTTAACCGCGGATTTGGAGGAAAGCAACCTCGTTCAAACAAATACTACCAACTCGAGAACGATAACGACGACGACGACGATGATCGATAACTCGAAAAACGATCATCACCATCATCATCATCATCATCAGCAACAATTAGAAACTGAACAACTTTTACGATCGATCGATGAAGACGAGGACGGAGCACGTTTAGAATTCGTCACTGATCCCGAAGAGGATTTGGCACTTCTCGAAGAAGGGGAATCTCTTTTAAGGGACACCGGTGTAGTCACCACATCCTCGTCCTCCTCGTCTACCACTTCATCAAATTCTCACGAACTTATCTTACGTCGAATATCCGAAGGTAATCGTGCGAATTCTGGTACGTCAATCTCGCAAATCAACGTCTCAACTACAACCACCAACAGCTCGTCGTCTTCCTCCCTCTGTTCGTCTACATCCTCGACGACGACGACAATTTCTTCTTCTTCTACTAACTCGAATAATAACAATTCCCTACAAGCCACCTCGACCTCCGTCGATTCTGGCATACAAAAATCTTGTCGAGCATCAAGACCGAAGAAACAATTTATTTGCAAGTTTTGTAGCCGACAATTCACTAAGAGTTATAACCTATTGATACACGAGAGAACGCATACCGACGAGCGACCATACTCGTGCGACATTTGCGGCAAAGCTTTCCGACGGCAAGATCATCTCCGGGATCATAGGTACGTCAAAAATACACACGCATACTACCTTTATCTTTCCTTTTCATTTTTAAGAATTCTTTCCTTATCTTGCATTGAAATCTCTCCTCATCTTGCATTGAAATCTCTCTCCATCTAGCATTAAAGTCTCTCTCCATCTAGCATTAAAGTCTCTCTCTCTCTTTCTCTGTTTGCACACGTTCAAATCAATGGAAAAAAAATCTAAAGAATAATTATTATCGTTATTTATTATTTTTTTTCTCGAATTACAGGTACATTCATAGTAAAGAGAAACCATTCAAGTGCGCCGAATGCGGTAAAGGATTTTGTCAAAGCAGAACATTGGCCGTACATAAGATTCTACATATGGAAGAATCACCCCATAAGTGTCCGGTTTGCGCGAGAAGCTTCAATCAAAGGAGCAATTTGAAGACACACCTGCTAACGCATACAGATATCAAACCTTATCACTGTGCCTCCTGCGGCAAGGTCTTTCGAAGAAATTGCGATCTAAGGCGACATTCTCTTACCCATAATCTTGGTGTACCAACGTCACCACCACCACCATCATCAACGGGAGGAATAGCTGTACCTGGCACGAGCACCGTTGTTCTTCAAAAGACGTCCTAGCGAGCGTCCTTTTTTTAAACAAAAAAGGAATAACAAAAATATCTTCCATCGATCCCTTATTTTAATTAAAAATTGGAAAAAAAAAATAGTAAACGAAGAGGAATTGAAGCAATTTTTTTAGATCGAATAATTTCTCGTAATCGTAATTATTTCGATTTGTAAAAAAATCCACGTATACAGAATTTCTACGAGGGTGTAGAAATTTTGAAAGGACTTTTGCGTATTTTTAGCGCTCAAACGTTTTTCTTTCTTGTTTTTATATATATATATATATTTTTTTTTTTTGTTTTTTACAGGAAAAAAAAAACACTTTCCTTTATCGACGTTGTAAATAATTTCGCATACTTTGATCGTTGTATAATCTATCCTAATTCGGATTATATTAATTATCCTCGTTATCGAACCACCACTACTATCGACTGAGTTGGCGTATTCACTGCGTTTAAATACGTCTCTCGTATTAGGATTATCAAGTTGACGATCGACTCGTGCGTTAGGCTCGTTAACATCGTAATTAAATTTGTTACGGATTTAAGTGAAATAAAAAAATGAAAAATACCTTGTATGATATTAAATTAAGTTAAAACGAATATACCGAGACGATTTAAAAAAAAAAACAAAAAAAACAAAAAAAAGGACAGAGGAAAGAAAAAAAAACGCGAGGAAAAGAAAAATTAGAAAATACGTTAGCATCGTGTACTCCTTGTGTACTTGTAAAATAAATCTTTATTATTATTTTTTAGAAAAGAACCAACACACACGTATATTAAAAAAAAACAAAGAACATTCCTGGATAAATAAAAAAAAAGTATAATTCCTTTTAGGAGGAGAAGGAAGAGGAATAGGAGGAGAGGTTTTCAAACTCGAAATTTTTTCATCGAATTTTTGTTCGATTTAACATTTTTGTCTCTCTCTCTCTCTCTCTCTCTCTCTCTCTTCCTATTATCGTCCGTACATTCTCTCTCTTTCTCTTTATTTTTTTCATTTAATCCTCAACGTATATCGAACGTCGTGAGCTGAGAGAAGAAGGATAAGAAAAAGAAAAAGGTAGGAAGAAAGAAACGCGTGTATCGTGTTACAAAGAACCGGACCGCCAGGTGCGCAGGACATGACACCGCGATGCGTCTAGGGTTACGTTTCTTTTCTCTCGATGAGGAAGGGAGGAGAAGGAGGAGGAAGAGGAGAAGATGAGGTAAAGGAGGTGAAGGAGGTTAAGGAGAAAAAGGTTCGAGAGAATGAGGAGGAGGAAGACTCGCGCCGATTTCGGACGTAGGTTATTTTTCTCCAACAACGACGATAACGACGATGAGGAGACGCTATTTCAGGGAGTTCTTGGACGCTCGTCGATAAGGAGAATGTCGCACGACCGGTCGACATACACACTCACATACATATATAAAGTAAACATGTAGTACGTACGTGCATGAATGCATACACACATATACAAAACGGAGAAGCTACACATTGCGCGTGCTCTCTCTCTCTCTCTCTCTCCTTCCTTCCTTCCTTCTTTCTTTCTTTCTTTCTCATTTACACAGAGTTAGGTGTGTGTATATAACACGCTAACGTAATCCTGCCCACCGCGAGGCGCTTTCATAAATTCCTAACGGCGGACGTTTTACCGCGAATTACGGCGAGAGACTGTCTACCGCAAACGCCACGTGGTCAAAAAAATAGTATTAAAAGTATATTGTGCGAGTAAGTACGAGGTAACGACTAGCCGAAGGGGGATCTCTCCAACGAGGGTTTGAGGATACCATAGAAAGATGAGCAGGAAGAGAAGGAGGAGGAAGAAGAAGAGGAGGAGGAGGTTTGTAGGAACCGCAGAAAGTTGAACCGCACGGGGAAAGTTTTTTAAGTTTATCGCATATGGAAACACTCGTAAATTTTCTTTCACAAAAGGATCCTTATTTATTATCGATATATATATATATATATGTCCTTCCTTGTCTTGCATTGAAATCTCTCTTCACCTAGCATTGAAGTCTCTCTCACTCTTTCTCTCTTTCTGTTTGCACACGTTCAAACCAATGGAAAAAAAATCTAGAGAATATTAACTATTGTCATTTATTATTTTTCTCATCGAATTACAGGTACATTCATAGTTAAGAGAAACCATTTTGTCATATATATATATAGATCGTTCTCCACTCGTATACGTTAGAGCATAATTATTATTTCTTCTCTCTCTCTCTCTCTCTTTCTAAGATTTAGTTAGAAATATTTCCATATATCTGTGATAATTCTGGATAGTTTAGAACGTAGGTAAACGTATTTTAAATTATTACGAATAATCATCGTTAAATGTAGATTTGGAGACAAAATATTGTAGAAATGTGTCCAAATGATTGGAAGAAAATAATGTTTCCATACTATTTCTTCTTCCTTGTTTTCCTTTATTTCTTTCTTTCTTTCCTTGGTATCGTGAACGAAGGAGAAGAAGAAGAAGAAGAAGAAGAAGAGTGGGAAAAGAGAGAAAGTGGAGGGACACGAAGAGGACCACACGCACGCGCCGCCCACAGATACGCTATCACTTGGTTACAACCGACGTGATCTGCATGCGCATGTCCTCTCTTCTTCTTTCGTCAGGACGAAGAAACAAGTTGAAAAAGAAGAAGAAGAAGAAGAAGAAGAAGTAGGAAAGAGTGAGAGAATCTTTTTCCTACGTCTTCTGTCCTTTTACCCTTCGGACTACCTACCTTCCGCTGATTTAAGGGGTTGGCTCAGCGTCGATAACACGTTCCCGTATGTGTCGCGTATATTCTCAATCCTCCTCCTCCTCTTCCTCCTTCTCCTTCTCCTCCTACTCTTACTTCTTTGCTTTTCTTCTTTTTTTTCGTACACTTTCGAGTTCCCTCTTAACAAAATCAAGTGGAGATCTTGTGTTTTACAAAAAACATAAAAAAAAAGAAATCTTAAGATTTAGAATTATTTTTACAAGTAGAGTAAAACTAACCAAAATAAATATATTGAGTTGGTAGAAAATTGTTGGTGGTTTCCCCGTAGCCAAACAATATTTACATAAACTCTTTTGATTATTTTTTAATAAAAATATCTATCTATCAAATAAATTTCTATATTAAGAATTAATAAAGATTGGTAACAAACCGAAGCATGTATAATAATACATCGGCGTGTTATAAACTAATCTTAATTAATTATCATTTTTGAGATAAAATGAAAATAAATAGTGATAAAGTACGTAGAAAAGAGGGATGTGTGCCTACGCGCGTGCTTTAAGAAAAGGGAAAAAAATAAATAAATAAAGAAAGAAAGAGAATAAATAGGATAGAAAGGGATAGAAGGTATGCAAAGAGGATAACGTCTCCATACGCGTACGGTAGAACGAAGTTGTACTTGCCGATATACGATCGGTGGTGGATGGTCGCGCGGAAGGTGGCCACCCGCAATACTGCAGGCTTGTATTGCTTAACAGCCTTACCGTGGGCATTTATAACGACCGATCGAGCAGCATCCCCTTTTCCCACCTTCTACCCAGATATACGGACCGGTTCCACCATCTACACATTTTTCCTTTAACATTCTCTCTTTCTCTTTCTTTCATTCTTACTCTCACGCACTTCTACATTTGTACCTCAACCTTTCCAAAAATTTATTTAACATTTTTCTTCTAACATTGTCCTACAAATCTTCATTCCCATGACTTTTGTGTTACTTTTTACTTAGAAAAGATTTGTATTAATATAATAATCGATTGGTAAGGAATAGTACTGACCGATAGGTATCTTTATACTATATCCCACCTCCCCATTGGGAATTCATGGATAAAAATTCTCATTCTCTCTTCAAAGAGAGAATGAGAGAGATTCTGACACCATTGACGCATATAATCCCGTTGACAAGGGTGCTTAATCCGATTTATATTTATGTTAAGCAACGATATGACTAAGAACGAATAAGAGAGAGAGAAAGGGGGGTTGGGGGAGGGTAGGAGTGAGTGAGAACCGTCGACGATTTAATTAATTTCTTTTGGGAGGCGTCTAATAACGCTATCTGAGATCGACTCCGGTGAAAAGTAGAAAGAAAAGAAAAAAAAAAAGGACAGAGAGAAAGAGAGAGGATAAATAGGATAAAAAAAATCGGTTCGAATGGGCCACTCTCTCTATCTCTCTCTCACTCATTCACTCACTCACTCACTCACTCACTCTTTTTGTTGCGCGTGTTGGTGGCTACGAAATACGAACGGGCGGACAGGATGACGGACGGCGGGACGCCCTGGGCAACCGAGCGGTGACTCGCGCGACACAACCTCGCGCGCTCGCCCACGCATATCCACCGGAGATTTCAACGCGCCACCCTTCCCCCCTTCCTCCACCCCTCTTTCCTCTTCCTTCTTCCTATTTCTTCTCCTCTTACTACCTTCTTTTTCTCCACCATCTTTCGGAGAGTATCTTCTCGGTTGTTGGTTTCTCTCTGTTTCCTTTCCTCGCGTATCAGCACGAGACAACGCATTCTGACTTTCGTTTCGAAGAAGATTCGAAATTCTTTCTAATATTCATCCAAATCGGTATACTAAACGTTATTCAGATTTGACTTTTTTTTTCTTTTTGTTGAGATTTTTTTCTCAAAATATTTGCGTATATTTTGAATATCTTAGTCCAAGCATTTTATCACGGCGTTAATGTTAATTTTGTAAAATGTTTTGATTCGAAAAATAAATACAACTTTGTAAGAAATTACAGAAATCCTAAAGGAACCCAGACGTAGCCCTGACGAAGGAGTACAAATTTTTCGGACCCCAAATTCAGAGCAATTTGGCTAATATCTCAAATAAACGAAAGGTAAAACGTTTATTTTATTAAAAATAGAGTAAGCGTTTCTTCTTAAATGCTGTTCAGGCTATTATTTATATTTATTTTAATTTTTGTTCGTAGCTGTAGTTTGTTTCGTATTTCTTATCTACCTCGATTTCTTATTTTTGTTTTCTTTTTTCTCTTTTTCGGTAGTAGTAGGTATCGAAGGTAGACGTGCACTTTGATCGTACAAATCGCACTAAACTCACGGTGGTCCACTCTTAACTAGAATCTTTATGGAAGACACACACTTTCTTTCTCTCTCTTTCTTTTTCTTTTTATTTTTTACCTCGTCGCTTCCTTTCTTTCTTTCTTTCTTCGAATAATATCATTTTAAGGAACCGCACAGGGTCGAAGACAAGAAGGGAGAGGAAGGGGAAAGGGGATCTTATTCACTCCTTGTACCAAAACGATCTCGTGTAATACGTTACAACTTGTGGTCGTTCTCCAAAAAAAAGAAAGACAAAGATATAAAGAAGAAAACTATTTCTCTTACTCCTCTTTTGTCAAATCGTGCGTGGACCATGACGAAACGCAAAACCCTTCCCCTTGAGTCCTTGCCTCACCTTTTCCTGTACCCCGTTCCAACACCGTCGCAAATTCGTTTCTACGACGATTCGTGGTCGATCTCAGAAATCGCAAAGACTTTTACGAGCTTGGACCATACTCGAATGTTAAAAAAAAAAAAAGAAGTAACTACCACGAAACCAAAAAATCGTCACAAGCGTTTTATTTATTTATTTATTTATTTATTTAGAATTTATGCTAGAAATAGAAAATACAACTTGAAAGAAATATTTAATTTGATTACTTCGAAAGGATGCAACGAGCTTCGTGGAATTCAATCGTCCCTTTATTGAAAACTCACAATCAGTATCCTACGCATAGTAAGCGGTTACTATGTTGGATATAATATTATAAGATGATTTTCCCTCTCATCGTGCTAGGGTTGAGTAAACTTCACGAGCCATTTAAATCTCAAGAGTTTACATCTCAAGAGTTTACATTCAGCTTTAAGATGGTTCTCTCCTCTCTCGATCGTTTTACTCGCACGCGCTCGTTCGATTATTTTCACGTGTTGTTGTTGTTGTTGTTGTTATTGGCCCTTACAATATACCTGCATTTAAGTATTACTACTACCAACACTATTCTCTCATTCTTGATTTTCCTTCTCCTTCTTCGTTCTTCTTAGTTCTTCTTCTTCTACTTGTTCTTCCTTTTATTTTTCTTATTGGAACGTTAGGTGTATGTATCTTTCTCTGTCCCTCCTCTCCCCGAGGTTTGTAGAAACTTAAGAGATAACGTAATTTTACGTGCGAATGCTCTTCAAGATGTACGCTCTGTGGAGTAGAAGAGAGCAAGCAGGTATACCTGGGATTTCTCGTTCTACTGGATGAGGCCCAACTAGAGATAACGCCGAGCGATAATTTACACGGCTGATTCACTCACTCCTATCCGAGTGAGGAGGATTTAGGGTCAGGTATAGATATACGTAGAGGATATATGTATACTACATGTTAGCCTGCCCAAATCAATTAAAATCGCCATTCGTGTACCCAAGTAGGTAGTACCTACCTTTCTTCATATATATATATATATATATATAAACATAGCTAGCACTATGTACTTTTAATCTTTCTTTTGATAATTAAGATAGGAATCTAAAAGATTGGTATTTTCATTCAACACACCCTAAGATTACTGAAGAAATATTTCTTTCATTGTTTTATTTTTCTTTATCTTTTTCTTTTTTCAATGCAAAGATTTCTCTGTTAAATATTATTTAGACGAAGAAAAAAAGAAGAAAGAAAGAAAGAAAGAAAGAAAGAAACATTTAGTACTACTGACGAAATGCTTTAAATGACTCGAATTAACGAGGAGACCCTCGCTGTCGGGTGCCCCCGTTTTATTTTTCGACGCTCTGACCGCGAATGAGCCTCTAATAACCCTATAAAGAGGCGTACGATTGAAGAAAAAGAAGAAAAATAAAATAAAATAAACAGAAACGAGAAGAAGGAGGAGATGAAGAAGAAGAAGAAGAAGAAGAAGTCGTTAGGGACTACTCAACACAAATACACGTCACATTTTTCCTCGCGTTTCTTTTATAACTGTTCGGCGCGCGCGTAGGTACGCGCATTCAGGTCGAGGATTAGCAAAATTAATAAACGTAAACCTTTTAACCTAACGCCACCAAGGTGCCGATAAATTCCTATTTATATTATAATCGAGTAGGATGGTGGAAAGAAAAAGAGAGAGGGAAAAGGAAAGAGAGAGAGAGAGAAAGATAGAGGGTCTGGCCCAAAAGGACTCCACCACGATCACGAGGCCCAGTATTATGGACGTTTCACCGCGTCGTCACTTCGTAAACCCGTTGAATAAATTCTTACTTGGCATTTCCTTTTTTCTCTTGCAACAAACCTACCAACGAAAGCATAGAGTCCTTAGAATTTATTTATATATGTGCTTTAGAAGATGACGACACATAAAATCTGAAGTTTTCATTCAATTTTCGTTACATTCATAAAATCTACAAGGATTCTACGACAATGGGTATTCTGTTACCGGATACTGAACAATAGTTTTCCGTCGATCAGGTGGTTGACGCCATCATTCTGTCTATTTTACAATGCTTTCTATTGAATAGAAAATAATAAATATCAAACATAACGATTAGTCGATTTTTCTGGTTAAATAAGGTGGAATGAAAATCGCGTAAGAAAAGAAGGAAGAGAAAAATCAAAAGTTTTCCTTTTTATTTTCATTGGATTAAAATAATCGATCATAAACAATTTTTATAGAAAATATATTCTCTTCTTACCAGACACTGACAATAATTTTTCTGTTTCAGTTCGATGACATGTCTCAGCACTGTTCCTTACAATGGATTCCATTCGAAAAGAGAAGATAATAATAAGGATAAAATAAAAATCCTAAATAGCGTGTTTAAGTCGATTTTTTTTTTATCTGGGACGCGTGAAAATCACGAAGAAAAGAAGAAGATGAACAGGAGGAGGTAGAGGAGAAGAAGAAGAAGAATAAGAAGAATTGAACGAAAACGGCGAGTTGGACGATCGAACGAAAGATGTGCACACGAAGAAAGGTTGGATAGAGAAAAGAAAAAAGAAATAGAAAGAGAAGAGAAGAAGAGGGACGGGGGTAGGTACATCCGCGTACGCGTGTATAGTCTCAAAGTCTGGGCCTTTGAAGTGGCCCGTACGAGCCGGCCGGATGACAGGGAAGAAATCGAAATATGCGATGACTGCGCGGATGAAATATCCGTGTCCCTTAATGGCGAGCTCGGAGTCGTCTCGTGGGTGTAGAAGAGGAGGGGCGTCGTCGACGACCCTCTCGTTCTTTTTCTCTCTTTCTCTCTCTCTCTCTTTTACATGTTAGTCGCTCTCAAACGCAGGTACGGGCCCGAGCATATAGGTAAAATCGCGTGCCGACTGGTGCTGACTTGCTTTGTCCACTGAACGATGTGGTAAAGGAAAGAAGAAGAAGAAGAAGAAGGAGTGGAAGGCGGAAGAAGAAGAAGAAGAAGTAGAAGAAGAAGAGAAAGAGGATGAGGATGAGGAGGAGGAGGAGGAGGAAGGATGATTCCATATGCGGATTTTCCGCTATAGAATTTTTTCTCTCAGTGTCTCGAGAAGATCTTTGGAAGAATAATGAATAAGAGAAAGAGAGAAAGAGAAAGAAGATTCATGGAGTCGACGATTGGATGGATCGTCGCTCGTAAGAGACGCGCGATCGGTACCGACAGGGGGCCTTACCGAAATCGTCGGCTAAGGAGGACGAGAAGATGACGAAGGATGAGCTGGAATCTCGTAGGAATCTTCTACGGAATGAAAGAGAGAGAGAGAGAGAGAAGGAGAAAGAAAGAGGTAACTGAAAGGTTTCGTTTGGTTACGGGGGTGTGCCGCGTGCCGGTCGAGTCCCTTTCCGCGCGCGTCTCTTCGCAGGGGTCCCGACGATGAAGCCTCCTCCTCCTCCCTCATTCTAAGGCCCCGTCCTGAGTTTCTCCTTGAAGGTTCCCCTTTCGCCGTGCCTCCCTTCGACCTAAGATAAGGCCTCCTGGTGCGAAGCGACGACGCGCGACCGACAACCATGTCACATTATTACCATATTGGTACCACTCGCGTCGTCACAACACCGCACGCGGGACGTACCACCGGCCGTTATAATATCCTCCTTTTTCTCTTTCGCATCCTTCATGAAGAAGAAGAAGAAGAAGAAGAGGAAGAAAAAGTAAAAACCTCGAGAAATCAGCGTCTATTTGATCTCTGAACCGGTTCGAAATGTTTTCTCTCGGTTGCTCTTTTCAACTACGACGAAGTTGTCTTGTCCGCCACTTGAGAAATAATATCGAGATCGAAACTGGTCCGAGCCGTTACTCGTTTCCTTGATCGTTCAAGGACACTCGACGCGAAATTCCAATCTGGTTCGGAGTCGATTTTTCTTTTTCTAAAAAAGGAGAATAATTTACAAGTGAGGAAGATATACGCGGTAGCAGACCCGTGAGTACGACATCTGCTAGCTCGTAAGGAAGTGCACTTTGCTAATAGCGTTTTTGTCCGAGGTAAAGGAAGAAAGTAAGAAGATGAAGAGACATAGAGAAAGAGAAAGAGAGAGAGAGAGAGAGAGATAGAGAGAGAAGAGACCAGACTGGTGTCATAAAATCACGTAAATCATTGGCTGCTTGAGCGTGCCGTCCGAACAGAGTCTTCGGTTTTTCTTACTCTCTCTCTCTTTCTCCAAGAAGAAGGACGGGAATAAGGTGTGGTACTGCTTTTTCCTCTTTTTTCCGTTTGGCTTGGGTGTTAAGTGCATATAAACACGGTCAGGCATGGAGCCGCAGGTAAAAGCAGGCCCATGGTGGTCGGTGGCGCGTTGGACTTGCGAGATAAACTTTATTGCACCAACCTAACACCAAAGATTTAGATTTAGCTTAGGGTGCGTTTGAATGAAACTCGATGGGTGTCGGGTTATCGGTAGGAAGGTAGGTAGGTAAATAGGTACCTACCTTAGAAAGATATGACGAGATGATTCGCAACATTTATTTCATTTCTATTATTACATTGGCAAATAATCAAATAAACCTATCTCTCATGAAAACGGAATAGATTTTATTTAACAATCTTCCCAAGTCTTATCTTCATTTGATTATTTTTTTCTTCTTTTTATGTTGGCACGGACGAATCGATGTTGGGAATTCGATAGTTCGGTTAAAACAGAGATATCGTTGGTTATCTTTTCGAAGGGTACAAACATGAATCGAGGAGGATTGGTAGAAAGAGAGGGAGAGAGAAGAGACATTTTACAAACGCAGGTGCCGATCGATACTCGTGCGGATAGGGTCGCGCTCGCGCGAAGACGAATCCATTAGCCCTGAGCGCGGATTGAGCGATAAACCGACTGGGAGGTAAGTCGACTCTCTCCTCTCTTTCTCTCTCTCTCTCTCTCTTGGTCCCACCAAAAAAGGTCTCTCTCTCTCTCGTTCTTTCTTTCTCTCTTTCTCTCTTTGAAGCGGTGTGGTTTTGGTTCTGCCTCTTATTCCTGTTGGGCCCGCATTCCCGTACAAGATGTCGCGCCGATAAAAGTCCTCCGAAGGCTCGTGGAAGGGCCCACCCCGAGCAATTCATTTAAACATTCCCGGAGGTGGTCGCACGACAAATTACTCTCACGAAACCTTCGCGCTATGGACCCCGAACTCCATAGCTTCCCCTTGGTCCTCTCTCCTGCTTTCTCTCTCTCTCTCACACACTCTCTTTGGGCCCTATCTCCATTGAGAGATCTCCTTCTTTCTCTCTCTTTCTCACTTTTCGGACTTCCTCCTTTTTTACTTCGACGTCCTCCTTTGGGCCGGCGCATAAAACCTGGTGACACTTCTCACCCTTCTTAAGAGCTCCCCTCTCCCCGCCACCGCGCTCGCGCGCAGCTACACAACGAGGAGCCGTGAAAAGACCAAAAGAGTAAGATAAAGCCTCCATACGAGGAGGAAAAAAGTTCTTCCCATTTTTTTCTCCTTCCCTCTTTTCTTTTTTTTCTTTTTCTTTATTTCTCGTGATACTTGCTTTCGTGTGCGCGTGAGATGTCTTTTCTTCTTCTTCTTCATCGTCGTCATCTTCTTCGTTATAATCTTCTTCTTCCAGTCGATCGACGAAAGGTCCTAAGACCTTCCGTTTACGCATACACCGACATGCATACATACATGCACACACATACAGATCGTGAAGCAGTTTAAACAAAATGGCCTTACCAATAGTCGCTGAAGGTCCAAGTCCTAAACGCAAATAGAAAGTCGCGATGCGGGCTAATCCTCGTTGCTAATGCCAACCGAAATTCTCACATCTTCCTCCTTTGCAAACACGCGTGGATAAACAATATCTTTGAGACCTGTCCGTTCCCGTGTCAGCGTGTTTGTGTCAGGTGGTTCCTTATCTTTCCAAAAGATCTTTTCACTATCTATCTATCTCTTTCTCTGTTTTCTAAGGTTTTAAAAGCGATAGGAAACACCTTCGAATGTTTGCTTTCGTGGCCTTCGAATCTTACCATTTAGGACCGTAATAAGAAGAACGAAAGATATGGAAAAGAAGAAAAAAAGAGAAAGAAAATGAAAAAGAGTGAGAGAGGGAGAAAGAGATGGTCAGCTGCTTCTTCTTCCGGAAGTTCAGAAGATCTATCGCGAAAGATTGCTGAGCCATCTCTTTCCCTTACTTGGATTCGAATGAACTCGGTGCCTCTGCTTGGACTCCGTGAGAGACTTTCAATGACTACCACCCCCTCGTAAATAAGAAACGTTGAGACCGGCTGATAAATTTCACGGCTCGGTTAATTGTCCCGCGTAACCCTCGTCTGCTTGAAATCATTCGTTCGTTCATTCGTTCCTTGGTACGTAAGCTTTCTCGTCTCGTATATATTTCGTAGAAATCAAGAGAGAGAGAAAAAGAGAGAGATAAAAAGATAGTATGGATCGTTAATTTCAACGTTCCCGAGTACATCGGCTATTCGTAACGCAGCCGAGTCGCAATTAGCTTAATAGGAGAGAAAAAGAGATAGAAATAGAAAAAGACAGACGGCAGATGGACAGACAGACAGACGGATGGACGGATGGACGAACTGACTGACTCTTCGAAACTCTTTTGAACCGTCATAAAATCAATAACTCGCGTAAGAAACCACCTCGTTGGATTAAGCGAGTCAGTTGTAATTAATCACTTCGAAAGAAGAAGAAGAAAAGAAGATGAAGACGAAGATGAAGAAGGGGAAAAAGAATGTGAAAGAAAAAGATGAAGAGAATAATCACTTGAAACGAATGGTGTATATATCTAACATTATTTTTTATTCTATACTTAACTCATGCCTCTATATCTCCTCATTCGCACGGATTAAAATGAAAGTATAAAAAAAAGTATGTTTTTACAAGAAAAGTGGGTCGAAAAACAGTAAGCGATAATGCAAATAGGTATAGTGGTTATACTTGGAATAGAAGGAAGTTGACAGACTATGCGATCCGCATGTCGGATTTAGCATATGGAACTTGGCATGTTACGTATGTTGATAGATGGGTGCGCCAAGAAAAGACGTTAATTATAGGGAGGAGGAGGAGGAGGAGGAGGATTCTCTATGAGGAACCTACTTACCGCCTGCGTCCTCGTCTTTCAAAATTCTATATAGTAAGTACTACGAGTTTTGAATCATCATCATCATCATCATCATCATCGTCATCATCATCAGTTTCTATAGGCAGAATTTCATGGAAAATTTTGATCGAATCGAATCGAATGGTGGTGCCTCGATGAGAGAGTAGGTACCCGATGGTATCCGATGGTAACCGATGCTCGACGGGAAGGAAGTTTGTGCACCAAGTGGTGTCGAGGGTGCGGCAACCATTCTCATCTGGTGGACTCGGAAGAGGACGACGACGAAGAAGAAGAAGAAGAAGAAGAAGACGCTTTCAAGAGGAGGAGGAGGAGGAGGAGGTGGAGGTGGAGGAGGGCATATCCCGAGGTAGAGAAGGATTTTCGCGTGGGTGTCGCTCGGTGGGCGTCGCGTCTGCCTCCTCGAGAGTGCGGCTGACCTCTGACCTCCTCTCCTCGAGCACCACCGGGCTCCGTCCTCTTCTCTCTCTCTCTTTCTTTCTTTCTCTTTCTTTCTATCTATCTTACTTCCTCCTTCTCCTCCTCCTCCTCTTTCCCGAGAATCTTCTCTCTTTTCTCTTATGCAGATGCGAGTGAGTTCCGCGCGAGGGAGAATCACGCGTGCAATTATCCTACGCGTGCGTGGGCGACCCCTTTCCACCGTTCTCTCTTTCTTTCCTCTTCGTTTACCCTCCTCCCTTCCTTCCTTTCTCTCTCTCTCCCTTTCTCGAATCTTCCTCAGCAAGAAGAAACTCTCGACGCGCCTGAGTTACGTAATCAGAATTTTCTTACCAGGGATGATCCTTGACCTCTGTGCCTTTCAACGACGTAGGCCCCATCTTACGAACCCTTCCTTCCTACCTCCTCCCCCATCTCTCTGTCTCTCTCTTCTTCCATTCTATAGATTGAATTTTTTGTTTTGTTTTATTTTATTTATTTTTTGTTCGAAACACTTATACGAACAGATATTCTCACGCGGAAGCGGAAGACGTTGGATTTAATTTTTTTTTTCTTGGATTCCGAACTTCTTTTGATATCTCGAAAGTTTACTTCGAAATATATATATATGTAATAGGTATATGCACTTTATCTATGAGGAAGAAACTAACGTTAATGCACGTAAATAAGTAAGTAAGTAGAAGATATTTGAAAGGGGAGGGCTGCGTAACGAGGTACGAGAAGGAAGCTTCATGTTAGAAACCAAGGCGGTACTAAATCAAGAGGATGGAAAAATTTATTGCTAATATTTTTCCATGGCGCAGTTAACTGTCGTGCGGTCGTTAGCGGTGACAAAAGATTTGGAATTTATCGAGTCCCCCGTTTAACAGTCTCGCTAAAGTCTTCCGCGGACGCTAAACTTTCCATTTACGACTTTCAGAATGGATCATGAAACCGTTCAGGACGAGATCGCGAGAAGGTGGACCATCATCCTCCCCCTACTCAAGATCCTCCTTCTCCTCCTTCTCTTCCTCCACCTCTTCTTCTTCTTCTTCTTATTCTTATTATGTTTTCTTATTCTTCTTTATAATCCTTTTCATCTTTTACTTCTTCTTATCCTTCTTCTGCTTCTTCATCTCTTTCTTAACTGAAGCCGATTATCCACTCGACTGTCGACAGATCGGTTAATCATACATCCTACTACTACTCCTCATCTTTCTTTCTTTCTTTCTTTCTTTCTTGCTTCCTTCCTTTATTTCTTTATTTCTTTCTTTCACAGAAGTTACATCCTGTCGAAGTAATACGATAGTCTAGAAGGATTTATTACGATATACCGGAGATCAAGATGTTCGTAACTAACCCACCATGCGAAAAGAATGATAGAGAGAGAGAGGAACATCCGTGGTAATAATAATAATAATTATAATCTTTTTTAAAACAAACTCGGTTATGCTCGATCGATTACCAATACTCATTTCTGTCTTTCTACCTGTAACTAATCGACCTCGTTCGCACGGATTCGACACGAAGATGAGAAGAATGAAAAAGAAAGATAGATAGATAAATAGATAGATAGAGATAGATAGAGAAAAGATGTAATAGCAGAAACTTACTTTGTTCATAGTTATTTAGTTCATCGTTGGTAACATTAGACGAGAATGATCGTGCGGGGGCAGTAACGGCATTGAAACTATTGTAACAACATCTATTCGTACATACTGGCCATTGAATGAAAAAAAAAAAGATTAAAAAAATTGGAGAAAAATGTAAAGAAGAAGAAGAAGAAGAAGAGTCAAGTGAAAGGAGGGGGAAGATGATGAAGTGGAAGATGAATGAGAGAGAAAGAGAGATGAAAGATCTAAAGGTTGGCATTACGAGGGATTACACCGGTAAGCCAAGACTAACTGGCACTGTGACGTCATAATCTTAAGAAATATTCGGTCAGACTACTCATACGATTCAAAACCACCCTCACCCTTACCCCGTTCCTTATTTTCTCTTTTTCTTTATTCTTTATTTTAAAATGAAACACCAATATGTAAGAGTGAGAATGAGTAGACAAAAATTTCGGTAGGGTGATATTTGGTTGCTTGGAAAGCTCTTATTGTTAGATATAAATAAAATATATACTGGCGTCCCCTCGTTTAACACCGTACTTGTATAACACGTTTTACACGATACAAAATTTGAAATTATTATAACACGGATTTATTTCGTTCAACAAGGGAAATTTTCAATAGGATATTTTTTAATTGCGTTCAATAAATGGAAATTCCTAAATTTATTGCTACAGAAAAAATCTACAGTAAATAGCATAATGTAATGCATAAGAATTTTAATTCGAGGTATGTAAAAAATTGTGTCGTAAGTTATATAATAAAAATTATATAATAAAAGAATTAATATATTAAAAATATTCCTACCAATTATCAGGTGGAATTTTCTAAGCGATCAAATAAAAGAATAGACGAAAGGAATGTGCGTTATGCTCTCATTCTTTTCACTCATCATCCGATGAGTTTGACAATATAAGAAAGAGAGAAGTTAAAGAAGAAAGAAAGAAAATCTGGACACGATCTTTGGTAAACGGTTGAACAGATCCTTGGGGCGATCAGCAAGATTTTCGAATCGATCAATTAAGCGCCGTGTGGGAACCGTCCGGTTCGTTCTCGTCCGTTCGTACCGTCCGTCCATCCGTACGATCAGCACCGAGAGAGGGCTCAGATCTCGATCTCTCCGCAAACCTGTAATCCTTCTGGAAAGAACTAAGCGGTCCTGAACTCCTACGTTCTCTTCTTCTTCTTCTTCTTCCCTTTTTCATTCTCATTTTCTCTCTCTCTCTTTCTTTCTTTCGTTTTCTCGGTGAGAAACAAGAGATGAAAGAAGGTGGAGGGGAAAAAGAAGAAGAAGAAGAAGAAGGGATATACTTTTCTCTAAATCGAAAGGAGGAAAAAGGTGCGGGAAGGGAGGAGGTGGAGAGGCCTCTGATATTCTTAAACTCAACATGTCACCTTCATCGTTCGGGTGGCTTTTTGCGAGAACTGAGGAACCACCAATACGGAACCCAGCAGTGTGACGTTTCGTCGACTTGTCAGCTCGATCAAGATAACACTCCTGAGTTTGCTGATGAAGGGAAATATCCTACTCCTTGTATGTAATTGTGTGTATGTGTGTGTGTTTGTGTTCCCGTGGAGATAAAATATATACATGCATGTGAGTAACTCTGTTCGCGTTCGTGAGTTTGCTGACGAAGGGAAATATTCTCTGCTAGGTGTGGTGTAGATTTAATATATAAACACACACGCTCACATAAACATACATAGGTAACTTTGTTCGTTTAGGTTTTAAACACTTGGGACATTCGATCTTTTTTTCTCAAAAAATAATAATAAAAAGAAATATTTCTACCTAGATTGGTGGTGCCAACTGCAAGTATCATCTTAAAATCCATTCTTTATAATCTGGAATTTCATTCGTTCGTTCATTCATTTATTTAGATTATCTTTTCTCTCTCACTCTCTCTTCAAACGTTGCAATACATCTCATAAATATCTGACAAGTTTAAGGAAGAAGAAAAAAAAATTATATTTTCGAAAGTTTGACAAATGGCGAGTAATCTCATTGAAAACGTCGTTACCTTTGTAAGATTTGAAAATAGACAGGTATAACTTTGTGGATGTAAGTTTTAGTGACATTGATTTAAAGCGACCAGTGGAATCGACCAGATTCTCATTCTGTCATACTCGTTAATTATGTAATTGCTCTTCGACGTTCATCTCGAAAATATGGACAAGGAAAAAAAGATAAAAAAGAGTAGGAGAGAAATACGAGAAAGAAAGAAGAGAACGATCGATGTCTTTGAACGATCACGAGACAAATCTTTCCCTCTCTCTCTCTCTCTTTCGTTCATTCGTTTGTTCGTTCTTCCTCTTTTGGGACCTCATGGATGAACGAAATGGACGATGGAAGTCGACGTGTCTACCCTTTCAAAGGCCGACGCGAATCGAAGCTTAATCTCGGAGAAGAAGAAGAGAAGCAGAAAATCAGAGAAGAAAGAGACAGAGATAGAGGGAGGAACGGTGAGGTACGGAGGAGAAGGGTAGGTGGGTGGGTGGGGACTCTCGACGCGCAAGAACGTGGATACGACGATCTTAAATTCTCGCGAAGGCCCTACTCGATTACCTGCCCACGCGATTTCTCGATGTTAACCCGAGCGTCAGTACGAAACACGGGGTAGAAACATCGGGAGAATACGAGATAACCGGGCGTGCGCTCAGACTCGCGCCACGAAAAGACGGAGAAAGAAGATATCCAGAGAATAAGTAAGTAAGAAAGAGAAAGAGAGAATGATGAAGAAGAAGAAGAAAAGGAGGTGGAGGAGGAGGAGGAAGAGGTGGAAAAGAGAAGAGAATGCGTATCCGTGACAAGAGACTAGATCCGCGCAGAAGAGACCACACGTGCGAGGACAAGAGTGTAAGAAGGATAGAAAGAGAGTTAGAGAGAGAGAGAGGAGGGTTCGTGTTTTCTTGGTCCTCAGGAACCGATTTTTCGATCAGCACCGGGTGCCACGGATATCTCGCTGCAACGAGGCGTGAGGAATACCCGAAGGATCATCCCGATCACTCGAGGACGATCCTCTCGCATTTTCTATCTTTCTTTCTCTCTCCCTTTTATTTATTTTTCTTCTCTTTCCTTTTCTTATTCGCGAGATTCACCCGGCTAGGACGAACGACGAAATGGCGGATGGATGACGCGATTCGGTCGTCATTTTGATGGAGAAGGAAGGATCAACGAAACTCGAATCAGGACCACCGTGTATCCTCCTCGATGGTTTTCTTTTTTTTTGTTTATCATTGTCCAATGTCCAGTCGATCGTGTTGACAATTTGACGAAGTCGTTCGTACTCTCTACCTTTCTCTTTTTATTTGTTTTTTATTATTATTATTTAAGAACATTTATTTGAACTTTCACGAGTACGCGAAAATCGTTCGAGAAAAAATCTATAAAAAAAAAAACCTGAAGAAACTTCTTCCTCTCTATCGATATAAAATATAATAATATCTCAGAGAGTTTCTCGTTTCGCGCGTTTGCGTAGGAGTATTGAAAGATAATAAGTAAGGTGAAAGTAGTCGTTTAAAGATTTCCGAAAAGGAGATCTATTTAAATCGATGGTAATCGAAAGGAGGTCTAAAAAAACTCTCTCGCGAGGAGGTTTACACGAACTTTACTATGATCTTACAATTTACGTGAGAACGGTGCCGTCTTCCAAGAGACGAGAACAGAACAGAACAGAGCAGAACATAACAGAAGAGATGATAGAAGAAAGAAGAGAAGAGAAAAGAGGAAGAGGAACGGCTGTGTCGCCGTTTCAGGATCGTGCAAGACCCACCATGGCCCGGGTGGTCGCCCGTCAATCTGCTGCTCATGCCGCTTTCGGCGCAAATATCCTTTTCAGAGGATGCGCTTCCCTCTCGTCTTTCCTCCCTTCTTCCTCTTCCTCTTACCTTCACCTTCCTACATCTTTATTTTTTTTTCACTTCCTCTCGATATATTCGGTGCACGTTGTTTATTTGCTCTTTCACGTTTCTTTTTTCCTTTCTTTCTCTCTTTCCTCTTCTTTCCTTTTATTTTTTTCTTCTTACTATTACTTTTTACTGATTTACTGGAGTATTTTCGAAGAAAGGAAATTGCGGAGGTGGAAAGTGCATATTTGTGCATTTATATTTATTCGGGTATATATTTTATTACCATTCGGATTGGTTTGGATAAAGACACGAATGAAGCTATAGGACTTTCTTTTCCAGTTTCGTATTATAATAAAATCTTGGAGTAACTAAATGACTGTTAGATCAACGAGAAAATATTTCTTTCTTGGATAGATTTATATTAAATTGTGAATGAGATATAAGGGATGTGTTGAAGACTGAGGACAATCGACTATCATACGCATTGTTGAATGTAGCTTCTGATGAAATATTTGTTGGATACATTCGAACAGGTTCTTGAGAAATGAAATTCGAGATTTATTAAAGTACTTGTTAGAAATACTTATTTGGATTTGTTATTGAAGACTGATATAACATTATTTGAATATTGTGTATTTGTATAATTAAATTATTACAAAATTTATTTTTTTATATATTTAATACACACCTAATTTATTATAAAATAGCAAATATTAAGATCCTAAAAAAATCTGTTAACCTACCCTAGTACCTTTGTATACGATAGTTTCCAAAAATATCCAACAAAATAACGAATGAATTAAGGAACAAACTAGATGAAAATTCTCGTGATTGGTGGACAGATGTCCCATTCCGCGATTTTTCTCCCCAAGTTAAAAGAAGTGAAAATAAGAGTAGAGAAGAATAAATGTTCAGTATCGCGAAGGATGCACGCACGTAGAGGTCGGCCACGAAGGAAGGAAGGACAAGACCTCGTAAAGCAGAAGATTAGGATCTGAGGCGACGGCCACCCACTCCGAACTTCTCTTTCTTCGTCCTTCTACAATCTTCTCTCAGTGCTTTCACGTGGCCTTCTCTTGGTCCCGTCGTCCGTCGGCTGGTTGACTTGCTTCTACAAACTCTCTCTCTCTCTCTCTCTCTCTCTCTTTCTCTCTTTCTCTCTCTCTCCATTTCTCTCTCTTTTTCTTTCCACGTGGCGACAATTAACCGTAAAACGTCTACGTCCTTTATTTATTTCACTTTCCACGAGTTCTATCTCTCTTCGCTAGATATATCTACCACGACTACTATTACTACTACTAATACTATTACCAAATATACACGCACACACACACATATATATATACTTAATCACACATAGAAATGAACTCATCCGTGAGATCCTCGCGATAAACTCGAAACTACGAAAAACTCTACTAAAAATAAAAAGAACAGGACGTTCCGAGATCGTGTCAAACTACAAACTGCACTTATTCGAGTGTCACAAAATTCCCATTCGTGGTGGGAACAAAAAAAAAGCTAAAAATGAGTAAGAAATACTAGAGAAATGTAACCAACCATTTTTCCTAGATCAATCTATTTAATTTTCCTTCCAACACTAAGAAGAGATAATAAATTCTCGTTAGATGAATTCAATGATGGATCTATAATCTGAAACTAATTAATATCGAATGTTAAAGTTATTTTAAAGAAATAAAATGTTCTTTTCGTGTACAATTACAATAAGAACCAGAAGAAGAATTATTTAATCTCGTTTAAAACGAAGCTCGATAAAAGTTGAAATCAAATACGATTAATATCAAAAAGATTACAAATCTATTTTAAAGAGATGAAATTATTTTTACCTAGACCATGTTACCAAGGTTGGATATTAGAGATGGAAGAAGAATTACGATATGGTTGATCACTCGGAAGTAGAAAATGAACCTTCGACAATTTAATATGAGAAGAATGGAAGAGAAATAAAAAATAGAAGAAGAAGAAGGAATATCTGAATTTCTTGTACAGTATGAAGTACTCTTTTACACATAAAATGAAAAAGAATGAGTAAGTGAGTGAGTGAGTGAGTGAGTGAATGAGTGAGAAGAGGCACGCGTGACCGTAATAAAATTGTCATACAGGTTCACACGTTCGTTGTGTCCTTCGACGACACGAGGAAGTTGTGTGTCTCTTCTGAGGGTTGAGAGAGAGAAAGAGAGAGACAGAGAGGTGTCTAGAGCTGCTCTCTAGCTAAAGTTTATAGCATAGTGTTACGAACCAACTAGAGTGTCGGCTTTCATGCTCGTTCATTCGTTTATAAACGGCAAACCTCCGAGAATTTAATATCTTTCTATCCATTTCTATTTCTATTTCTATTTCTCTTTCTTTCCTCCCCTACCGATGAACGTAGCACGCGAAATAGAAATACGACTATCCGTCGCTAGTAACGTGCCTACTTTACGCCACCATTTTCTTTACCACTAATATTGACGAACCTTTAACCCTTTTATTTTTTTATATTTTTTTTACAACTCACACTACCGAGTTTTAAAAGTTTAAAATTACTTACTCTCCGAGATTTTTCGTAATTCTCTTGATTCATTTTCAAACGATCTTATCTCTTCGTTATATCAAATATTAACGCGTACAATGAAGTTCGTTCAAACATTTCAACAATATTTTTTCCTTTTAGATCTATAATTTCCTTTAGTTCAGTTTAGGACTATACCCAAAATGAATTTTTTCTATTCAAACATTTTTGACAGGTTTTCTACGTTAAAGAATCGGAATAATATATATTCGATTGAAAACTAATTTGCTAAGATGCTAGAAATATATAAATCGTAAAGAATATTTGCTATGAAGGTTTATTAGGTTTGATTTTGAACCCTACGAGTATCTCTACCTTCCTTACCCACATATCAAAAATAAAAAAAATAAATAAAAAAGATTCTTTGGAATAATATTTGTACTAACATTATCGATGACGCGTGAACACGAGAGATTATTGCAAGGATTGCTTCCCACGCATCCTCTCGTCTCTCTTCACCCCCTTATTGAAAATATTATTTTTCTTCTCATTCTGTTTGCTTTCTTTTATATCTTAACATTTTTTTTTATTTACAACATTTTACTGTTTTTCTTCTTCTTTCTCTTCAAACAACACAGAACGTTGGGAAAAACTTATAAACCCCATAGGTGTGGGACAAAATAATCAGAAAAGAAAAGAAGTAAAAAAGAAGGAACGACAGAAGTCCTCGAGAAATATAAACATTTTAAAAGCCTATTACCTTTATTATCTACCCTAATCTACAGCTAACACACGAAAAGATAGACAGAAGGAGAAAAAGAGAAAAAGATCTTTATAGTTACGGGGAAATATAATATTTTTCCGTCACTCAGGAGAGTAGAAGAGTTCCCCGCTCCCTTCTCGCGTTGACCGAGGAAATCCAAGAAAGATTGAAAAAAAAAAAAAAATTAAAAGGAAAAAGTAAAAAAGCAGAAAGGTGTCAGTGTTCCCGGATCGGTCAGAAAAGATAAGATATTTTTCTTTGAATAAAAGATTGATCGATCGATCACCTTCTTTTTTATTCCTTTCTTTCCCTTCTTCCAAAAGTTGTCTCAATTGAGAGAACCATTTCCTGGATGTGAATTTCCTTTCCAGGAGGCAGGAAAAATTTGTCAAATAAACGAACATATAAATAAAAGAAAAAATATAAATAAATATATTATATACATATAATAATAAAGAATTAAATAAAATAAATGGCGTATCGTAACGCTCGTTACGGGCAAATAGAATCTAACCGAAAATGTTTTTTAAACTACATAATCTTAATATACATCTCTGGGAAATAGTGGTATAAGGAAGAAGAACACGTTAAAGGGATGAAAAGAAAAGGTGAGGACGTACAGAAGAATAATAATAATAATCATAATAATAATAAAAAAAGAAATAAGAATAAGAAACATAATATCGTGTCGGTCAACTGCATCGCCCTTTCAGAAAGAAGACGAAGAGAACGAAAGAAGAAGAAGAAGAAGTAGAAGAAGAAAAATAAGAAGAGAAGAGAAAAGAAAAGGGTGGGAAGGTTCAAGGGTGTCCAAAGAAGGTGGTGGCGACGGCGGTGGTGATGGTGGTGGTGGTTGTGGTGGTTGTGGTGATGGCGGTGGCAGGGGGAGAGAAGGTCTCGAGAGGAGCCTTGTAGTTGTAAATAATGCATTATAAATATAGGCACGCAGGGCGAGGACCAAGAGGGAAGTTGGGAGGGAGGGTCGGGGGATGGCGAGGGCGAGGGCTAAGAAGAAGAAGGCGCGCACTCCCTCACGCAACACAAGGGACGCGTGCTTGGCATAGCTTCGCGCATTGTGGGCCCAGCACGAGGCCTTGCAGGACCTTACGGGCCACTCAACTAAAAGGGGGCCCCAGAACTGTTGGCATCGTGGGCTTGCCTTATGGGCCTCGCGGCGGCGGCCACCATGGCTCCCATTTCGGAGTCCAAAGGACACAGAGAGGAAGATTGTGGGAGGGGGTGAAGGAGGAAGGAACGTGCGCGCGAGCTCGTAGACGACACACAACAATCACATTCATCGAGAAAGAAGAAACTCACAATACTAATCGTAAAGACGCCGCCTATTATGGCGGCTTTGGCGTGTCCACGAGCCTCGAGGTAAAGGGGCAACCCCTCGTATGGGGAACCTTCTTCTTCTTCTTCTTCTTCTTCTGATTCTTCTGATGTGAGAAAGAGAGGAAGAGAGAGAGAAAGAGAGAAGAGGCGGGCTTTCCTTCTCGTTTTTTCTGCGACGGGGCCACGGAGAGTTTATTCGTAAAGAGAGGGCCTTTGAAGCGCCGTCGAATCGAAACACTCGCGGTCCCCTTTCTATTTCCACCACCACCACCACGTTCGACGTTAGTACGCAGACTGAATAAGGTGGTGTGTCATCGGCGATGCAGCGCGAGAGGCATTGATACCTCTTTGAATTATATCCGAGAAGAAAGAAAGAAAGAAATAAAGGAAGGAAATAAAGAAAGAAGAGGAGACAGAGTGGAGAACCACGTAGGTTTATACACGTCGATGAATCTTCATTTTCTACGAACGTGTTTGTCATATCTTTCTCTTCTTCCTCTCTCTCTCTCTTTCTGTTTTTTTATTTCTTTCTACGAAATATGAGTACACACTCGCGTGGAAGATAAGTGATCAATTTATAGATACGTGGTTAGAATTTGGAATAACCTACCGAAAAAAAGGTGCGGCTAGGAATAAAAAAAAAGGCGGTAAAAATAAAAAGGAATATGAATTAAGGAAAAAAACAAAATTGAAGAGAGACCCCCTAGGGTTCAGACCGCACGGAAGCCACCTACTTAACAGAGTATCCTTGTCTAATTCTTTGAACTCCTTAACTGAGGTTCGTTATCCTATTTCTCTTTTCACTTCTCTTCCTCGTCTTCTATTTCGTCATTTTTTATTTTATCGATATAATTTATTGTCGGTTACTCTTGATTCGTCTCCCTTTTCGACGAAAAGAAATATCCAAAGGTTTTCTTTTTTTTAAAAAGCATCATTCAACTGATTAAACAATAATGGCGTTACGCTTATGAGTCATGTCGAAGAAGGAACAAAAAATTAGTTCCATTGATTTGTAGTAATTCGTAAACTATTCTTATTGAAGTTCCACGATACGGAAAATAGTATGTTACAATGGTCAAGAAAAATACAAAAAATAATCCTGTGATTTTGTGATCTTTAGAAAATCAATGACACAAAAACGTGTAAGAAATCTGAAGGAGAAAACTATTGAGAAATAATCGGGGAAGAAATATTGGAGAAATCAAAAAGTTTCATATGGGGTGTCGAGAATACCATTGTCGGCTAGTTCAACAATGGAACTTTGATATTCTTAATACTCAGGTATTAACGAGGATAAAAATACAAGTATAAATAGGACAAGCTTGGTGGCAAACCTAGCCGAATTATCTCGTCGTTTGAAGACTATTTATCGCTATGAAGTGTTCTCGAGAATAAGAGTCTTGATATTTCTGCAAAGGATCTATGTGTATACATATATCTCTTAACAGAAAGAAAAAGAGAGAGAAAGAAATAGGAAGAAGAAGAAGAAAAAAAAAAACGTCTCTCAAGTGTCCCATTGTTGCAGTTAGTCGAATATCAGCTACCTACCTACTTCCTACCTGACTTGCCAACTGCATTTCGTTCTCGTGCCGATGTCAAAAAAGCTAGCTAGCTAGCAAGCGTGAAAAAGAGACTTGCCCCTGTCATTTTCATTCTTCCGCGTTCTATCTCTCTCTCTCTTTTTTTCTTTCTTTCTTTTCTCCAAAAAGATCATCCCTGGAACAGGTCGCTTTTGTCGCTTTTGTCGCTTTTGTCGCTTTTGTCGCTTTTGTCAAAAAAAAAGGTAAGAGATTGTGCTTTATTCTGTGTTACCGTTAAAATATTATTTGCGGCTTCTGCCATTGCTTTTTTCTTTGGTGGTCAACATCAAATCTTACATGGTTGTTCTTCCGTAAACCCATGGAATTTCCATTCAACTATTTCACGTTGAACATCAAAGGAATTTGTTTTCGATCGGAGTGTTATAGAATTATAACAAGAATTAGATTGATTTTACATGAAAATCTAAACTTTACCAACGGTTTATCTAATCTGACTTGTATTTGTTTTTATTTTTATTGTTGTAGTTGTAGTTGTTGTTTTTGTTATTGTTTATACAGATTGAATCTTTCGATTGATTTGAAGGATCGAAGAAAAAGAAAAAGAAGAAGAAGAAGTAAGAGGAAGGGGTCATGGAAGCGGATGAACTCGATCTTTGGCTTTGATGCGTCAGGGTGAGTTCAAGGCGCGAATAAGGACTTGTGGGAGAGGTCAGAGCTGTCGCTCAAGTGGAACGATGTGTCTAGCTACCCTCCTATTAGCCTTCTTCCCTTGTTAATTGCTAAATTGAAGGCAATTTCAACGGACAACGGATGTATTCGGAATTCGATTCGCCGTTTATCGGGGAGAACCTCGAATTCGACAAACTATTGCGTTAGATTTATGGATACGTCATCGGACCCTTCAATCATCCTACTCTCTTATTTTTTTGTTTCTCTCCTTCTTCGACTATCTAACTTTTGTATTCTGCAAAAATTGTTGCAGTTATATAAGGGTAAGATTAAAAAGTGATAATAATTACGCCGGCCGACATAACTTTCCTCGTTTAAAATATCGTTACTTTTTTTTTACTAGTTTGATAGCACTGAGTTCAGGACACTAAAAATGAACAATAATTATCATTAAAATAAAAACAACGCTGAAAAGTTATTAATTTGTCGACCTGTGTTGTTTGAATTAAAAAATATCTTGTTCTCTCGTTGACAGATTTGTCATGTTCAATTTCATTGATAATAATACTAGGATTATCAAGTTAATTACTTAGTATCTTTACTGGTAATGTTAACACTGCGTTTATTATGCGAAACGAATACTTCATAATGCTTCCATCTTGTCTCATCTTAATTCGATAGTATCCGTGACATTTTTAGGATCTTCATATACGAGAATCTACGTACATGTACGTATATATATATGTTTATGCATTTAGGTATGAGTATGGATTGATTATGTATATACGTATGTAAGTGCTGCTAAACGCTTGTCGGTAGATAAATCCGCTATGAAGGGAAATCGATAAGCGTGCCGTTTAAATCGTTATATGCGTATAGATATATATATATATATATATTATAAGCAGTAGGTATTATGCAAATCTCGTTACGAGGATAGACAACTTGAAACTTGTCTCTTCATACGTATAATATATTATTCATATAAAAGTCTTAATCAGTGGGGTTAAGTTGTTTTTACTTAAACTTTCAATATTTGTTTTTTATTATACAATTTGAATGAGATCTTGTACGTATTATTCAACGAATAGTTTAGAATCAATTAATAATAAATTGTTACTTATTCGAGTAGGCAGGACCACAGATTTCTTAAAATTCTACACGGTAGTAAGGATTCATCAGGATTAGTTATATTCTTTATTTAATTAGAATCACATGTATAATAATATAAAATAATATATTTGAATTGCACCATCAATTAATTTTAAGAGATTAACAAAAATTGTAGCAAGCCGACCAATATAACAAAATTGTCTATGCAATACGACAATTTGGTATCGATTTTTTGAGTATAACGTAACATCTGGAGAAAAGACTGCAATATTTCTTTAAGTACAATAGTTCGAAAGTCAGGATCCCTTTTTCCTGGAATGCTTTCTGACGTTTGAGCCGATTTTGTGGGTTCGATATACCAAAGGGAAAAGATCCGAGAAAAAATAAGAAGAAGTTGAAGAAGAAGATGTAGAGAAGTAAGAAAGAAAGGTAGAAAAAGAAAAAGAGGGTGAAGAAAGAGAGAGAGAGAAGGTAGCGAAAGGGCAAAACTTCTCACCAGGAATTCTCGAATAGCTTCCGCGGCTTTAAAGCGTGTATTGCTCTGGAAGAACGAGCTACAGAGTCGATCGTAACCCGGCGCCCTGTCTTTACGACCCGACGGGAGCAACGTCTCTAAAAACCAGGTACGCCCAACGCGTCCATCGTATTGTCTGCTGGAACTCCCCTAGCTCCAGGCCCAATGTCCTCTCTTTCGAAAAAGAAAAAAAAATCTTTTTTAACGATGTATGGAAAAATGGAATCATCCGTACAACCCCAAAGTCCACATATTCAAATCTAAATTCATAGACACGTTGCACACTTATACAAAGGAAAATACCAACACTTGTTTCCTTTTTCCAGAAGTTAATCCTCTTTTTTTCTCTCTCTCTTTCTCTTTTTCCATATTTTTTTCTTTCTCAAATTTTTATGTGATTTTCTGTGTCTTTACGAGCGTGTTTAGTCGAGTTCGAACACAGAACCGATCCGAAAGAGAGAAGTGGACCAAACTTAAAGAAGGGGATCGGATTCTACGGTTTTGAGATAGTCGAAGGTAGCTATAACCCTGAACTTAGCGAGGGTAATTGAACGTTCCCGTTGTTAATTGGCTACACCCAATGATGGTTTTCGGCTACGGTTGTTGGATATTATATTGTATCGCGTTGTAAATGCTTTACTGGAAGTTCGACCAAATTCTCTCTTTCTCTTTCTCTCTCTTTCTTTCTATGTTGAAGCAAAACGGTCAAGAGGTGGTGGCGGTGGAAGAGGAGGAGGAGGAGGAGGAGGAGGGTCACGTTCGGGACCGTCGGCTCCCACGTGTTTACGACTGACGGACTAGGAGGGACCGATCAACGCCCAATTACGGGGGGACTCTATGGTTCCGAACACTATTTTGCAACGTTGTCTCAAGAATCGAACGTATTTAACAAAAAGAAGACGAACCATAAAAATAAAAAAGTACAATTTGATAGATTGATATCCGAATATTTCAGTAACCAATAGAATGGTCTTTCTCTATTAAAAAACTATATTTACATGTATAGTCATAGTCTAAAAATGTTTCGAATTGTATCTCTTAAAAAATCATGTCAAAACAATGCACGTATATAAAAATGGAAAATAAGACCAAGAAAAAAGCCTATGATGTGATCCGAAATGAATCGTTCGAAAGACAAAGTGCCGATGGTTTCGTCCGTGTTGTTTCGAAAGAACAACCTAATGCCTACCATATAATTGTTACGTTATTAAATTCCGCTTAAGTTAAGTTAAAACTGTGCCCACCTCCCTTCCTTCCTAGGAAGGAAATTCCTGTAACGGGGGTCTCCTTAATTAAGGGGCATTCTGTGTATCCTCCCTCATAGCTTATCCAGGAAAACGAACTTTTAATAGGCACCGGTTTCTCTTCTATTCTCTTCCATTCCATTCTATTCTATTCTATCTCTTACTTTTTTTCTTTTTTTTTTTCAATGGAGACCCGCGAGAAAGGGTATCAGCTGAGATAATTGGTCTCGGGGATACATAGAGACTTTTTTTTGGGGGCGATACGGTATTTATAGCGATCTAGCCCACACCTTCCTCTACGGTAGGCGAACTTCTATCAAGTTACTCAAAGCCGACCCTGAAAAAGAGAGAAACATACTACTCTCTTGACTTATAATTTAGTGATTACAAAGTCAGATTATCTTGAAAACTAAACGAAACGAAACGAACGGTCCCCATTTTGATCGTCTTCTTTTCTTCTTCTTCTTTTTCAACTCTTTTATTTTTTATTATTATTATTATTATTATTATCATTATGTTTTTTTCCTATAATATATTGTTTTTTGTTCTTTTTGTTATATCTTATACTTTCAACCGTTTTTAGACATCGATTAAAATATCCAAAAATCACTCCGATTAGATTTTTCGTTCTATTTTAATAATTCCATTTGTAAACGTATTTCGTTTCAACAACGACAACGACAATGATGATGATGATGATAACGATGATGATATGAGTGTACTACAATTCGTAAAGATGACAAGGGCGTGTACTTAGACATTCCTTTCTTGCATTCTTCATTCGAAGAGTATGCAAAGAATATGCGAACGCGGGTGCATATGGCACCAGGTGTTCTTCTTCCATCGAAGAGAGAGCTTGCACACAGCGGTCTTCCTTACCATGCAAATCATTCTTGTGTATCATAATTTATTCAGATTTCAAACACTGTTGTACCAATCTAACCGGACTCTGTTCAAAGCCAATTGTTTTATTATACTTGTCTCTTTTGTCTTCATCCATTTGTTGTCTTCCGATTGCGAAAGCGGAAGAATCAGAGAACTTCATGAATTTATTCTACTTATATTCAAAGTCGAATAAATTGAAACTGTTCGTTCTTACGAGCGCGTGTATGTATACTTGTACGTGTGTGTATGTGTGTGTGTGGTATAGTCCATCAGTTTTGCATCAATTATGAGTAAGAAGATACATGGGTTTGTTTGAAAAATTCATCCTCTCGACGTCTAGTAAGCGTTGAAATCGTTTTCAATTATCCCGAGCTTATTCTTCGTCAAACCAATCAATATAATCTTTCATTATTTTTTTTTCCCCCCTTTTTATTTCTTTTTCCTTTTTCCAATCTACCATACGTTATATTTCTACGAGTATATTTTTGATCGAGAATGGAAAGAGGACGAGGAAAGGTAGCTGTTAGTCTTTCACAAAAGTGACATTAATATTTCCAACGTTAAATAATATCTCGGGAATTGGTAGGAATACTCGCGTTCGAATTTCATCGATAAATTTATTACACATCTGACTATTTTTTACTTTTTACTTCTTTTTTTTTTTATTCTTCTTATTTCAAAAATTCAGGTGATGTAACTTAGGAGCCTCCTCCAGTCCGGAGTCTCCAACGGCGTCACAAAAGAGTCCAATGGATTATTACCGTATCGGAAGGAGGAAGACCGAAGGAATATATCCCCGTCGAAAATTGAATCCCGTAGGAGCTGCGAGGCCGCGCGCGCTTTAAAAACACATAAATTAGAGCCAAACTGCCGTGTGTATGTGTGTGTGTGTGTGTGTGTGTATGTGAAAGAGAGAGAGAAAGCATCAGGAGTGGTAAATTATGGATCACTGACGCTGCCGTGTGCGCTCCTATAATGTCCTCGTATCTCAGACCAGTCCCGTCATTCTTCGCTTGAAACTCCAAAAAAAGACGAGGGGTTTAAGGGGGTGGTGATGGAAGGTTAAGGATGAGGAGAAAGAAGGACGCGGAATTCGTAGGAGGAGGAAGAGGAGAAAGATTTTTAACGACGCGACAATGGCGAACACATCGTCCGCACTTTCCGTTGAAATCACCCGAAACTGTCTTGATATTTGTGAAGACAACAACGACTTTGGATATTATATGGAGGTTTTTTCAAGGTTGCACAGAAATAGAGAGAGAAAAAGAAAGAGAGAGAGAGAGAGAGAAAGAGAGAGAATACCCGGCAAGGCCCTCCCGCTGGTAAGAGAAGGTAGAAAGCAAAAGAGGGGTCTGATTTATTCGAAATTACGTTACCCACTGGTGAATCCGCTTGGTCCATGCCGCTTATGCTTGCTTGCTCACATCTTACCTAATTGAGAAACGCGACGGTACGTTGAGTTATCGCTGAGTTGGTGCGAATCCTGTCGCCGGTACAATAATCGCGAGTAAGTTTTTTATATGAGAATTTTCATCAAATGATTTTGATCAGGAAGGGGAAAGAAAAAAATAAGAAAAGTAACAGAAAGTTAAATGGTGTTTATTGATTTGAGGAAACTCGAAGAGAAAAATGAATAGAAAATGTTGGACGTACTACTAGTAAAATTTTTGGTAAAGAATTGTCGAGTTATTTGAAAAAATACAACATTTAGTTTTTTTTTTCTTAAATGTGCGTCATTATAACATCAAACCTTAAATAGTGATCGTGAGAGGAGATCAATCAGAACCCTGGATAGTTCAGTGGATTAAAAGCATTCGCCCGGCAAGCGAAAGATCCATGGTTCGATTCCTAATCTAGAGTCAGTCTCACAAGTCCTTCTTTTTTCACGTTTCCTATAAATTAGGGGCTCGTCCAAGATATGGAGGTTTGTTTCATTTCTTGCTCGAAAAACTTATGACAACGCAAGGAAAATTAATTAAAGTTTGATAACGATTTTCAAAGACAGAAGAACGGTGATCATAGCAACATAAAATAGCTGGTTTGGAGAAAGAGTTGAGTAACCGATCGCAGTTTAGTGTACGATCAAGACGACATGAACGGTAGTCTGTGAAATTATGGGTAACAAGATTCAAATGATGACGATCGTAGCAACATTTAGTGTTATTTTGAGGAAGTAATTGAGTACCCGTTGGAAGTCTTACGGATCCTAGTTAGGTTGGTTTGAATTGTAGTTCGTCACAGCATGCGTTCGAAATGATATTAGAAGTTTACGTCGAATGATAGAGAATATTCGAGGACGAATATTGATGGAGAGGGGAGAGTGTAGAACCAGACTCCTCCACGTCATAAAATATATATTTATTTATTAAGTTTGATCGCTTCTTTATTTAGAGATCATTCTTCTTAGCAATCAAGATAAAAGATAGATAGATACTTCGGTAAGAATAAAATGATATGCATTTATCATTCTCTTCTTCTTCTTCTTATTCTTATTCTTCTGAAAAAGGAAGAAGAGGAAGAATAAGAAGAAGCAGCAACTTCATATATGTTGGTACCAAGGATATTGGCGAGAAACGATGGATGTTTAAGTACTCCTTTAGTCAACTTCGTCTACCGTCTATCCTCCAGAGGCTTTTAAAGGACAGTGCCGCAATGTCGGTGTGGCTCCAAGGCGACGATTTGTCCGAGAAATGGTAATCGGAATCCTGCTGGGAGCGGTAACGAGATTCGAATCCTTCCACAGCGACACCGTCTTCTCCCCAGAGATACTCTTTCTTTCTTTCTTTCTTTCTTCCTCTTCTTTCATTTCATTTCTTTTCTTTTTTTATCTCTATTTCTTCTTCTTCTTCTTCTTCTTCTCCTTTTTTGTCCCCTTTCGACGAGAATATTTTTCCTCCCTCGCTATCAACCTGGTGGAAAGATCGATTTTAAAAAAGTTCGTAGGATAGTCAAAGGAAGGAGAAAGAACAAATTTTTACACGACAGCCTTCTTTCCTTCCTTTCTTCTTCCTCTATGATAAAAAACAATCCTACTCTCTCTCTCTCTCTCTCTCTTCCTAATCTGCTCAAAAATCGAATTTTAAATTAATGCTTCAACGTAAGTTCAGTTTTCTTTCCCAGGCTCAATGACAGCGTTCATTCAGATAGGTTCCCATTTGTCGGTATTTGAAAACATCACTCTTTAAAGCTGCATGTATATTCCTGTTATTTTCTTATTCTATAAGAAAATGTTTCTGTCTTCCGGGTCCTTTTCCTTTCTTACAAAGTTCTTCTCTCAATCCTTTTTGAACTGATCGGATTTTAGACTAATCCATCTTATTTCTTTCAATACTTCTGTTAGCTTAGGTACTTGATAAATTTCTCAGGGTGAAGATTGAGGAACGGTAAGGTTGACTCGCGTATTCAAAAAGAAAGAATTCAGGAAAAGGTAAAAAAAGAATATGATTGTTCGTTTAGTAACTGACAAACAGAATAGAATTGAATAGAATGAAACGTAGAAGCATAATAATGGTGAACCAGGAAGATATCATTCGGATGAAAACAATCCTACGTATTTGTATTCGCCGATTTCTAACGAAATCATGTATCTTGTAAGAAAAAGAAATAAATAAAAAATAAGAAGATGAAAAATATAAAGAGGAGGAAGAGGAAGAGGAAGAAGAAGAAAAAGAAGAAGAAAAAGAAGAAAAATAATAATAAAAGGAAAAGGAAGAAAAAAAAAAGAAAAAAGAGTCTTTCTCCGTAGCAGAGAAGAACACTTCTTCTCATCCCGGATTCAAATGCACACCCTCGGCTCCCGGTGCCACATAAATTTGGTTCAAGTCGGTGTGAAGACAGCGATGCTCCGCATACCAAAGCGTTCTCCTTTCGTGTTCCTCATGGTTAACAAAGTGGGATACCTTCGAGAAAGCAAGCCGTCGTCCTCTCGTCCTTCGTAATCTAGAAGCGTACATCAAGGATCCGCTCTTTTTAACAGTCTGTCCTCCTAACTTCTACTTAAATAAAGATTAAGATGTTTTCGCGCGATTACCTCTTGGAATCTATTTTCTCATGCTATTATATTTTCGAAGGAAATTCATTTGGGTTCTTCCTTCCTTCCTTCTTTGTACCCTCACATACTACACATAGGATATAAACAGGAATATAAGCNAAGCGAGCATGACGAGTTGATTTTCGGTTGGTCTTCGGGAGCGTGCGAGCGGGGGTGTTCTCGTCCCATGAAAGAAGAAGAACACTCAATGGGACGAAGGGGGATACGTCGAATAACGAAACCTTAAAGACACGACACTCCTAGTTCTCTTTCATTCTTTCCTTTTCTTCCTCCCTTCCATTTCTTTATTCCTATCTTACGAAGAACAACACGAGCCAAAAGGTGTTACTTGTCAGTCCTCGCCTCGAGGCAATGACAGCCTAGGCTTTGGAAATTAGCATGGGATAATGGGACTCAAACGCGGGATCCTTACTGTTGTATCCCTGCAGGGACCAATGAACGCTCTATACAAAACTTAACTTGTATTCTTAACGAAAAAAGGGGACTGTTCCTTTATCGTCAGCACATTTTTTAAACAAATATTTCGACTATTTGAAATCCTAATTAATGACTTCGTAAAAAAAATAATACCACAGAAACAAATGAAACGTGTGTTTTATCACGATGAACATATCTAAATATAGTAATGATAGTTGGTTAGACAAATAGTTGGGACAGTTATCGCTATGTTTAAAGAGAATCATTGGAAAAAGAATATGCGAAGAAGAAGAAGAAGAAGAAGGAAGGAAGGTAAGAGGAGGGGCAGCTAAAGAACGGCAAAGAGACACCCAACGCGTGACAGGACTCCACGCCCCTTCGTGACACCTCCTAAGATCGGTTGTCACCGATCTTTCTTCTCCAGGCTTCAGGACGTTGGATGATCCTCCAACGACACTCCCACATTCCCCGATGACTATGCTAGATCGCATCTCACGATAACGCATCGAGAACGTCCAAACGTTTCTTCGCTGACTCGAATCCTATCCTCGGCCACGACGATGTACACTTTACGTGTCTTCCTTCGACCAATGAAGAAGAAAGATCGAGATTTCAACAAAGAGGAATCGCTTACCAAGCAACATCGCCATTTGAATTAATCGAAAAAAAAAATATATAAAAAAGAAGGAAGATATTTACTTTACGTACATACTTATTCTTCTTCTTCCTCTTCTTTTTTTATTTATTTTTCGAACTGTCGATAATAGACAGGAGAGTAGTGTACACCTTGTATATGCCTACCCAGATCGAATCGAGAATCACATAGAAAGAGAGAAAGAGATGGTAGAAATGAAAAAGAGAGAGATAGATAATATTTCCATAAGGTAATTTCGTGCAGTGCCTAACCCTGTCCATGCATGTGAATTGACCTTTAGCATCGCTGACACGCTGGCACACCGTGTATTTCTAACTTCTCGATCCTTCGATACCTATCTAACGCATTTCGCGCGTACTACGTACATGGATACGTAGTTACATGCATATAACATACATAGATTCGCAAGAATATATTGCCTTAGGCCGATCAAGTAGTCTTTAAACTAACGGTTCTTCACCACGATCGAATAATAATCCTATCCCGCTACTAACTTTGAAAATTCGAAAATCTCGGGATAGGTAGATAAATTTTTAGCTCCGATATAAAATAAATGGTATAATGAAAATAAAAGATCGAAAAGGAAATAAATAAATAAATATATATATAAGGGAAAAAGAGAATGGCACGTTGTAGAATAGTAGTTGGTAGAATTCGAAAGAACCCAGTCTCGTTTTCTACTTTAATGATCTACATCAACGTCAAATATCGATGGACTTACAACCACATTAGATGTGATTCTTTTACCCATAGGGACGATAAAATAGAAACGTAACAAGTTCGATCTACCATAGCGGAATGAATTTCAGCAAAGGCAGCAATAATTTCGTTGGTAGGTGTAGGTCGAACTCCTGGAGACCGATCGAATCGTTTCGGTGCCTTCACGGTGGGAGAGGAACGTTAAACGTCAACGTCGATGCTTCGCCGGCGTAAATAATCGTTATTGTTGATGCTCGCAGCAGTGGAGTCCCTCTCTCTTTCTCTTTCTCTCTTTCTCTCTGTCCGTCTCACAAACACACATGGATATACTCGACGTCGAGTAGTAGAATCCTTTCCTGTTCCTCTTTCGTGGCAGCAGCGGTGACTGGTGAGTCACAACGAGACCTCACTCGCGTCGGCGGAGGCGGCTCTTGTCTCGTAATTTATAGATCGTGGCGAATCGCCGAAGGGGCACGACGATGACGACTACAACAGCACCAACAACGACAACGAGGACAACAGCAACAACAACAACTACGAAAAAAGAAAACTCTTTTTCTAGCACCCTTTTATCATATTTCTCATAATTCTATTGAAATTCGTATAAAAGAAATTTATACGATTATGGTTATTACAACATTCTCGTATCTCTTGTTAAGGATTATACTTGGTACGTTATTGGTTTCTCCCGGTAGCTAGGTCAATCGTTAGAAAAATAGAGAGAGAGAGAAAGAGAAAAAGAGAGAAGTCTAGGTCGTAAGTAGAAGTGGTAGGCGCCACACGGTGGAAAATCATCTCCAGAAGTCGATGGGAACCGCGGTGTCTCGGTCTTCACATATTGTGCCAACAATTAGGTGAAAGGCGCTCCCACAGATCCTACGGGGCCGCGACAAGAAGCGAGAGCGCGACCGTGCGAAAGAGAAAGAAAGAGAAACAGAAATACAGATGGTTAGAACGAGAAAGAGAAAGAGAAAGAGAAAGAAAGAGAGAGAGAGTTAGTCCAGAGGGGACTGGATCGTTTAATATACCTACCGAGCCGAGGCAAGGCAAGGTAAGGCAAGCAAGCAAGCAAGCAAGCAAGCAAACCAACGACCAACCGACCTACCTACCTACCAACCTACCGGCTGGCAAATGTAGTCGGTTACTACCTCTCGCGATATGCCTATGCCGATGCCTATGTCTAGTAGGAGATGCTTCTAAGTAGAAGAAGCGTGGATGGAAAACGAGTTGAAAAGAGAGAGATAGAGAGAGAGAGAGAAAGAGAGAGAGAGTACACCTCGTGTTCGCCCAAGGGAGACTAATCTTGCTTGGTAGTTTGACGTGCCGATGATGCGGTAGTAACCTTTACGTACTTTACCTTCTGGTACTACCACGATATTCGCACCCACACCCATCTTCTATCTTTCTCTCTTTCTCTCTCTCTTTCTGGCTGTCTTTTTCTCCGTTTGTTTCTTCTTTTACAAATGATTTTATTCGTACCTCACAAACGTACCGTCATATAATTCCATCGATTGATGAATTTGTCTATCCTCCATCGACACACTTATCGACACGCGTGTATAATCGTAAGAGACCATAAACGATACCCATAAGAGATACCTACAATATGTACGTCCCACGTTTAGTTTCCAATCTCACACATTCTACGTTTACGTTGATCTCTCACGAAGAAGAAGAAGAAGAAATGGAAGAGGAAAGAAAAGATCATCGATGTTCCGTTAAATGTTCCAACATATGCTGTCTTAGCAACTATTACGTACTATCTATCTACTACTATTACTATTACTACTACTACTACTACTATTACTACTACTACTAAAAGGCGTTTGAATTGCTCGACGTAAAACCTCTTATGTTAGATATTCGTTAGTCTCCAAACACGTTCCTCTTTACTTCTCTAACTTTTAATTGCTTGACAAAAGCGCATTTCCTTGTAACTATAGCTTCCTTCTTCATTTGCCTTGACCCAACCTTACGCAAACGATCATCGAAGAAACATCGAACACACGCTTTCACTTCTTTTGTGAATCGTTAACTCGCAAGCAGTGAGTTTGACTTCAACTTCTTATTATTATTATTATTATTATTATCATTATCATTATCATTATTATTATTATTATTATTATAATGCGGTGATTATGAGATGGTCATTGCCGTCGATAAGTGAATGCTCCTCTTGATTTGATCCTATGAAAACGATTAGGATACAATACGGAAACAACGTTTTAATCCGTGGTGTAATCTTGCAAGATTACCAATCCTAGATAAACTCGATCTTTGAATTATTTTCGAATTCGCTTTTTAACGTCTCTACCATCCTTCGGTTTTTTTTTACATAAATTCCCACTCTCGTCTATATGTTTGAATGTGATTATTAGAAAGCTACGAAGCACACACACATACACACACACATATGTACAGACGCACACGTGTTCATAGACTCTCGGAATTTTGAAATTGAGGAAACGTATTTTTTCGATAATTTGTCAGGGAAAAAAGAAAGACATTGGGAATCGGTTTTAACGCCTTTCGTGCTTTTGGCCGTTATCATATAACGGTGATCCAGCAACAGCAACAGCAGCAGCAGCAGTAACCTTTAAGACTCTTTCACCTTTTGGTACTATCTATCTCCAATAACATTCGCATCCACACCTACCAGCTTCTATTTCATACCATTTTCTCTCTCTCTCTCTCTCTCTAACTTCTCACCATTCAAATTGTTATTTCTTATTTTTATTTAAACATCCTATATATTTATTATATATTTTTACCAACAATCAACCAAGTAGTCGGAACATACCCGACACCGTTTAATAATAATTTATACGTTACGAGAAAAAGAAATGTTTTAATACTTATTATTACATTATTGCAATATTACACAGACAAACAGTTTAAAGCCTCTAGGCTTTAATGCTTATTTATCTCATATACTAATCGATAGATTATAAACTTTCCTCCCCACCCCCACCGTAAAGAGTAATTTAAAAGAAAGTATCTCCATGTATTCTGGATAATTAATTAACAAAGAAAATAAAATGAAATAAAAGAATAATAATAATAATAATAAATGAAAGGAATGAACGATCCGTGTAGAAGAGGAGAGAAATATAAATGGAATGGCCTTCAGTAGCTATTAGAGTTGTAACAAGGTCTTAGGGCAAAGATTCTTAATGCTATAGTTGAATGAGAATCAGTGCCAGGAGACGACTAAAATAATTGCGTTTCCACGAGTAAACCGAGTGAAAGCGAACGCCGTGCGGTGTGGCATTGAAGCCATTATGGTAGCGCGATTGTCGGTATGGACGTTTTTCGTCGACCTTTAACCCGACAAAAAAAAAAAATCGCTACCATATCCATCCTAGCAGAAGAGTCTTGTGCCAGAGCTACTACAGCAAAACAAGCAATGCAAACTAACTAGCAAGCAAGCAAGTTAGGCTCTCCTACATCGACCGCGAAGTTCACTTTCCGCCCGCGGAGGTGAGAGTTTCATGGGAAGCTTCTGCCCGCTACCAACCTCGTCCTCGTCATCCTCATCGTCGTCTTCATCGTAGTTGAATGTTGTTGTTCTTCTTCTTTTTATTTTTCTTAAGTTTATTCGCATTCGCCTACTACGTTCTCACTTATACTGACTGATGAAATAGTTTCCCATTTAACACTCACCGATTACATTCATAGAAAGTGGTTTTGTCTATTTTTTTTTTGGGGTGGAGGGAGAAAATTTCTAGTTGCTTGCATTGGAAAGTATTTAGGTATTTTGCAATATCTAAACTGAGAATAATTTCCCATCGAATACACGCTGATTGTTTTTATTTTTATATTGATTTTTGGATAAGATTTTTATAATGCAAAATATTATTTTGTTCTTTATTGTTGGATAACTGGAAGGAAAGATTAATTAGTATAAAATACGAACGTTGATTTTATATATTTATATATTTTTTGATCTCTTATTAAAGCCTTTTAATTATATTACATAAAACTTTCAATAGGAAAGAAATAAAATACAATCAAATAGATCAACAATTTTTTAATTAACTTTTAAATTTCAGATTTCTGTGTAACTTTAACAACTCAATTGACCAATTGCAAGCATACGTATCAATAATATATGAGTTAATTGAATTTTGAAAACATTCGTAATACGTAAGAGTGTAAAGGAAGACGTCGAAAGTCGACGGGGCACGACCGATCCCGGGAAGAAGCGCATCACCAGGTCGTATTCAATCACCGTGACATTCAGCTCACGACTTTTGCCCCAGGAGGTGAGAGCAGCTTCCAGTCGTATTGAACAGGATGCATCTCTTGGTGCACTACGCGCTTAACCAACGTGTATTACCGATTCTAAACTTTTTAACAATCTTTCGCAATCTTTCCAAAGTGCAATTCTTATGCACTCTTAACGAGTAACACAAATAAATGAACTTAATATAAACCTGAAAGATGAACGTATAAATGAACAAACAAACGAGTTAACGAATTATCTAAAACGAAGACAATAAAGGCCCGTGTGTGTTTCTCGTCTCTAATAATCATCTTCTTGTCTTCTTTTTTGTCCACCGGTGTCCTTAATTAGCCGAGTCATTAATAAACCAAAGAAGAATTGACAGGAATAAAAAACCTAAGCTCGGAAGCCAGACGGAAGAAACGCGAGACCGATAATCATCGCTTGAACATAATTGAGAGACGAGGTACATAAGCCCTCCTTTTCTCTCTCTTTCTCTCTCTCTCTCTCTCTCACACACACACACACACAGCGAGTATGTTGTGACAGGAACGATAATTTCGTACAAACGGTTGGATATTTCACGCCTGCGGGAGACCTGTCCCGATTATGGCTGCCCTTCTTCATCTCTTTCGTCGAGGTACATTTTACTTTCGATCTCATCTGTGATTCACATCTTTGCTAACTCAATATGCTCGTATATATGCATAAATTTATTATTTACACCTCGTGCTTTAATGAATTAACGTTTTTACTAAATTTTGTATAGATATATAGACTTTATGATTGGTATCTCTGCAATAAATGATCTCTCAATTTATCTAAATGCCATGTAGTTTACTTTAATCGTAAGAAAAATTTTCAAATCTATAGGTTTGTCTTGTAAAATAAATAAATAAATAAATATATATATATATATATATATATATATATATATATATATGTATAAATATTTTTTAATAGAATTCTTAGAATCTTTGTCATAATAAAAAAAAATCAAAATAAAAAGGAAAAAAATTGGCTATATATATAGATATAGAACGGAATTCAAAGTGATTTCGTAGGAAGGAAGAACTATAGTTTAACAAAAAGAAAGGAAGACTCTTATCGAGATCACGAAGGGGACTTTCAATAAACCTGGTCGCTAGGTGAACACGGATGACCGTAAGGAAAGGATTCTCTATCTACAAACGAACAGAGAAAAGGAAAGAGAGGGAAAGAGAAAGGGAATGGGAAGGAAGAATATAAGAATAACAAGAAGTAAAATAAAAATAAGATTTGGGAGAAAACGTGCGAAAGGTGTCGGGATGAAGAAAGAACGAGATAGCGTTTTACGACTTGGCGAATTTATTGGTAGGCCGGTAGGGTGGGTCTTCCCCCACAAAAGTACATTGCGATTCCCGAATAAGCACACGAATAGGTGTCACGCACACGTCTCATCCTTATCTCTCTCTCTCTCTCTCTCTCTCTTTCTCTCACTCAGATATAAAACATCACCTTTAACCGGACTGACTGATTGTGCACCGATTTTTCTTTTACAAGTGCAAAGCTAGCAACAAATGCGTTTAAGTGTAAAGAGATATACATTTATTATTAAAATTATATAATAATAATATTAATAATAATTATGATAATAATAATAATAATAATAATAATAATAATAATAATAATAATATATATAATATAATATATTTATTATAATATATATATATAATAGATTTAATATATTTAATATAATAATAATAATAATAATAATACAATAATAATTAATTAATTAATTAAAAAAAATAACATTATTATCACTCCTATCACTAGTTACAAAGTGATACACGATTCTACATTATCTTAGTAATGATCTTTATTTATAAGACGATCACCAAGATCACCAATTACATGACTAAGGTCTATTATCATCTTAATAAACATTAACTAAAGACTATAAATTTTGTAATATTAATAATACGATTCGTAAAAAGAGATAGAATCGCGTCGTCTACGAATTTCGTTATTATGTATCTCCTAAGATACATATCAGAGCGAGAGGAGAAGAAGATACCAAAGCTATGTACAAAACGCGACATCAATGTTGTTCTTTTCTCTAAACGAGATGATGCGAGATACATTTCTTTAAACAAAAAAAAAACAAACAAAATAAAAAATACATAAGGGACGCGAGAGAAGGGACTCTTTTGTGTTAAAAAACAACTTTTTTTTTTCTCGTAACATTTCTTTTCCCAATGAGAATCGCAACATTTTACCTCCTCTGACCGTCTGATCGGCCACTCTCGATAATCCTCGAGATGCCTCAGCTGGTTTTTCTTTTCTTTTACGCAAATCTCTCTCTCTCTCTCTCTCTCTCTCTCTCTCTCTCTCTCTTTCTCTCTCTCACACACACACACTCTATCTTTCTCACTTTCTAACACGTGTATGTATTCTTGAAAAAATCCGAAAATGATATTACTCTTATACAAAATTTGTGTAATACGTGTGCACATGTTTCGCGTGTATGCAAATAAAGAAAAAAAGAACCTAAAAAATGACATCCAACGTCAATCGGTACAATCAAATATATAGGAATCTCTTTTTTACCTAATGAATATTAAATGATCAATCTACAAATGTTTTTGTTTCGTTTTATTTCTGTTGCGTGTGTTGGAAGATTTCGTCTTCGGAATGAACAGAACGACTCGGCACGATTCGTGGGCGTTCCTTCTCGTAGAAGGACATTCATTGATGTAAAACGACTATATAAAAAAAAAAAAAGAAAAAAATGGATCCACACGATGTGGAGAGATATCGATAAAGTTAAAGTCCGCGAAGTTGATCGAGACGAGAATGGAAAATCGGTTAGGGTATATCGGTTGGTTGTTCGATGCCGTTTCCATTCGAACGAGCACACTTGTCTTCCGCAGACGAAATCTAAGGCGACAACACCGCGAACAGAGTTCAACCCAAGTGGAAATTGATTATAACTGACTGGTATTTTTGCATGATCGACGAGTGGACCCGCCTCGTTTTATCGTCCCCAAGGTCATCAACTTGTAGATATTTAATATTATATACGTATAAGAAGTATTATTAATTCGAATTATTTTCTATGTAAAACGTGTTTTTTCAAAATGATTGGATTTCATTTGTCAACCAAATCGGATGGTTGTATACTGCGGCGCTATACGTCAAACGAGAAAGAGAAATTAGCAAGATGATTTGGTAGTCTCAACGGTGGCGGCAGCAGATTTTTCCCAAGTTGGACAACGATGACGACGACGATGATGACGACGACGACGACAACGGTGGAGACGTGGTTCACGTCGCCTAGGGCCTGGGCGTGGCTCACAGTAGCCAAGAAAGAAAAGACCAAGTAGTAGGTACGTCCAGGATGTTGCATCCTCCCTTTTTCCTCCTACTTTCCATCCTTACCCAACAACACCACCAACTCTCTCTCTTTCTCTGGGTTATTACGTAGTCCAATTTAGAAACGTTAGCCTGGAGGAGAGTAGGCACGAGCTCGAATCGAGATCCTTCATGAATGCACGCTTCCTCGCGCCATAATTGTACGTTCCGAAGGATAGACATCTTTAAAGTTGGATTGTTATTAGCCAGTTGGAAGGTAGTCCTTTCCACCGTGTCGCTGTACCCTCCCTTCTTTCTTTCTTTCTTTTTTTTCTCTTCTTTTCCCAAATGATTTGGTCTCTCGTCGTTAAAACCATTCACCCACCGGCTGGGCTGGTCGGCTTTGTCTTTGACAAATGGCCGGACCCCGCTAATGAATTCATCTTTTCGAACTGCCGCAACGCACACGACGACCACCACCGAAGATTCGTATCGATCTTGTTCGATATCGAGATTTCTTTTTCTCCTTCTTCTTCTTCTTCTTCTTCTTCCTTTTATTTTTCTTGTTTTTTTTTCTTCCCTTTTTTTTATCTCGAAGACTAGGACACAGCGTCGTTGATTGACAGATTAAAAAGACCGTACTCGATTGAAGATGACGACGACACAGATTTTTGTCTCCATCCAGGTTGTTCTTAGAGTGTTGAGTTTGAAGGTAAAGTCTAGTTTGTCGTCTGGTTAATAATTGGTGTCATCTAAAGCTTCTTTTAATGATGTGGCTGACGTCTAGGTGTCTTAAGCTCAAGGAATTGGATTGGGAAACGAGAGAGAAGCGAGAATGATCAAAGAAACGCGCCAACGCGATTGAGAATTGAAAGAAACTTTTGTAGGTATTCGAAAATTAAAAAAAAAAAAAAGAAGGAAACGACCGCGAGAGAGAGAGAGAAGAGAAAAGAAATATAATATTTTTTTGTATGATATTATAGTCAATTTAGATATTTGACGAATTAAATTAAATTAAATTAAAGAAACAACTACGTGACGCGTTTCAAAAAGAAATTGCAGTTAATCTTTTAGGCACGACTGAATTCTGCGCAAGGCTATTTCCATGGACGGCAGATTTTCTACGCGAGTACATTGGAATGAAGTATTTGATGATTAAATTATAATTTTTCTTAAAAATATATTACACATACTTTAACTTTAACAATTCACTTGTGAAACAATGCATATAAGGACGATTATTTAATTCTAACTGTGACCGAGTGTGCTAATAGATTTTTCTAACAGATGATTTGCGCGAAAACCACTATAGTGGGATTGTGTCGTGCCTAAAAGGTTAAAATGGCTGTTAATTGGTATTTTGCATGTATTGTATTTATATATGTGTGTAATCGGCATTCGTAAGAAAAACGCGTTTCACGATTTATTTTTATTTTCAAATATACGCGTGATTTGTTTCTTTCTATTTTTTTTTCTTTTTTTTTTTTTAATGATTTTTTGTTTGTTTGTTTATTTGTTCGGATATGGCAGGATGGCTTCTAGTACCTAGAGTAGCCATTTGAGTAGCCGTTGGAGCCCTTGTAGGGAACAGAGTGTATGCTCCTGTAACAGAGATTGTCGAAATCGGAAGATGAGGAAAGTATTCTTGAAGGAAACCATTGTTCACTTCCTCAAATTACTTTCTTTTTCTTCCTACCCTCTATTTTCTTTTTTTTTTTTCAATCGTATCGATCTAATGTTCGCGCCGTGTTAGTAAGTAAATTAAGTATAGACGAAAGACAAAGTAATAAAAAAAGTAGAAAGATGAAGAAGAAGGATAAGAAAGGAATGAGGAAATGAGAAAGGAAAAAAGGAATGGGGAGGGGAAAACAGAATAAAAAATTACGTAGACGCGATTCGATAATAAAATGATGAAATAAGTGAACAGGGAGACAAGCTTAATATCGGGTTGCGATAAGTTTAAGGTAAAAAAAAGGGGGGTTTCAAACAAGAGAGAAAAAACGTAAAAATGAAGGAGGAGAAGGAGAAGGAGGAGGAAATATAAAGAAAAAAAGATATGAAGGTAATTTACTGTGTATAAAAGAATAAGAAATTAGCGCATGCAGGATATGTCGTGGGGGGCGGTCAAAGGTTGATTGCGCTTTTTTCATCGTGTATCAGAAAAAAGAGAAGTAATACGGATGATCAAAGAAGAGTGCGTGGTTGTAATTTTAATTGTTCTTGTTATTGAGTAGAAGTAGTAGTAGTAGTAGTAGTAATAATAGTAGTTATTGTAGAAGTAATGATTGTTGTAATTGTTGTTGCTGTTGTTGATTTTGTGTGCATTGTTGTGTAGTAGTAGTAGTAGTAGTATGTGTCAAGGTGCAGGAGATTTCAGAGCTCCCGCTCACCGCCACCCACATCTACAACAGAAGAGAAAACAAGACCACCGCCGTTATATACAAGGTATCCATTAGTATCCACCAGTATCGAAGATTTATTTTATCACCTCGACTCTCTTTCTCTCTTTTAGTCGCTTGCGCGAACGTAAGAGCACGCGCAAACGAAACAAACCATTCGTGGAACGCGAACAAGTCAGAGAGAGAGAAAGAAAGAGAGAGAAAGAGAGTCAGCAGCAGCATTATTTCAGTCTGATTTATGGGTCAGACCGATCCTCAAAGTGCTGCGCGTCTCTCCCTAGTCCCCTCATTCTCATTCTCATTCTCATTCTCATTC
>JACGTP010000051.1:55755-167169 GCA_023678845.1 Mischocyttarus mexicanus | reverse complement strand
CTCATTCTCATTCTCATTCTCATTCTCATTCTCATTCCTATTCTATATCTTTCTTTCTCTTTCGTACTCTTTCACTCTCTTAACTCCCGCACCAATCGTAGGCGAACACAAATTCTCCTCAACTCTCCTTATTCGCACCATTACACTTCGATCTACGAGAGAAAGAAAGAAAGAATAAGAAAAGGAGAGAAAGATAGAGAGATGGGTGAAGGTGACACGGTGCAACATTGCAAGGCCAATGGTGTGAAAAGGTCATCTCGGTAGCGACCTCCTTCTCGCCCGTAACGTGTGTCTTAAGACGATTCTTCTTAACGTTACTTACACAATTCTTCTAAACGCGTTACCGTACATATTTTTGCTTCTTTTTTGTTTTTTTTTTTTAGCGAAAATTCACCAATTTTAAAAAAAGATTATTTTTTACTGTAAAATTTGTTTAATTATTATCCGACAAAAACATGATAAATCTTTACGGTTAATTTTGTCGTCTAACGTAGGAAATTTTTGCCCGGCTCTTATTTTCGTTAACCAAAATGAAATGAATTTAATTTAAAACACTTGACTTAGAGGAATGTATAAAAATACGAGAGAGCACTAAAAATGTCCTCAAATCACTTGTTACTTCGATCAAACTCACATCGGTTCAAAACTTTAGTTTTTCTGCTTTTGTAAGACCGACGGAAAGAAGAAGAAAAAGAAAAAGAAGACGAGATCGTGTAAAATCTGAGAATTAAAAATCCGTCGGCTCGATCAACGATACGAAAAAAATCTTGAACGTGCGTTACCCGTCGACGTTAAACGACGGGAACGTAACTTCGAACTTTAACAAACGAACTAAAACGAGATTCGAAAGATTCCGCGCACAATTCAATAGTTGCACTGTGTTACACGTTAACCCATTTGGCACAATTTTGTCAAAGTGATATCGATAGAATAAGAAGAAGAAGAAGAAGAAAAAATAGAAGAGAATAGAACAAAAAAAAATGGCACGAACGAATATAATAACCACTTTCAAGATCCATCACTATGATCGATCGATCCGATCATTCATCGATCCCAATTGTTCTTTTTCACTGAGAAGAAGAAATATTAAAATGAAACGAGAAAGAAAGTTAAAGACAGAGACAATCAAAGATTAGAACTTATTCTTTAAACAGCGAACAACCCAGAAAAAAAAAATAAAAAACAAAAAGAAAAGTTAACGAAATAATTAGAGAAAGAGATAGATAGAGAGTTAGAGAGAGAAAGAGAGCTAGATAGAATAAAAATGTCCCCCAAAAAGGAGGGAAGAAATTCAAAGAGTAGTTGTAGGATGATATTAAAAATGAGATTGATGGTACCTGTGCTGCTTGAGATTATCCTGCCGCTTGAAGGACTTTCCGCAGACCTCGCAGGTGAAGGTCACATCGTCCTTGTGACTACGCTCGTGAATCATTAGATTGTAAGGTTTGGTGAAGCGCCGCTGGCAGTACTTGCAGACGAACTCTACGGTGCACTTGGCGCGCATCTTCTGCCGCCGGCCGAACTCCCTGCCGTGCCCCTCTGTCTCCATCGGCATTATCGCGAACATCCTTATAAATTCCCACCGCTCCTTCTCTTGGTCTCGACCCTCTCTCTCTCTCTCTCTCCTTCTCGCTCAGTTCCCTCGCTAACTCTTTCTCTCTCTCTCACTCGCTCGCTCGCTTGCTTACCCGTTCGCTCGTTCGTTCGCTTGCTCACTCTTTCTCTCTCTCTTTCTCTCTCTCTCTCTCTCTCTCTCTTTCTCTCCCTCTCGAACCAAGATCTCTCCCACTGTCTCCTTTTCCCTCCTCACGCTCTCTGACTAACGCCTCGAGAGTCCTTCCACCACTTCTCCACAAGAGACGACGATGTATACCTTCCTTCCTTCTCTCTCTCTCTCTCTCTTTCTTTCTCTCTCTCTCTCTCCTTCTACAAGTTCTGCAAGATCTCTCTTTCTCTCTTTTCTGCCTCCCGCACAGCTAGGCAGCCTCTCGAGACCGGCTGCGTGCGATTACCACGAGTGAGATCACTGCTTATACCCGGACCCGAACGATTCGTTGTCCTCGTCGTCTTCGTCGTCTTCGTCCTCGTCCTCCTCCTCTTCTTCTTCGTTGTCTCTTCGGTGAGCAAGCTACGCTACTACCTGCAAACGAAAAAACAAAATCACGTTCGATGACTTTACGCCAATGATTTTTCGTATTCCCCTCCTCCTTCACCTCCTCCACCTCATCCACCTCCTATCCTCGTCGTCGTCGTCGTCGTTCTCCTCCTCCTCCTCGTCTTCTCGATCGTTACCACCCATGTCGAAGGTTGCGAGACTGCGTTGGACGACGTTATACGAGGTACTTTATTGGCCCGAGAAGATAACGTGACTCGAGATAACCCGCCCTCGACTTTCTGTCTTTTTTATCTTTCAGTCTTTTTCTTTTTTTAATTCTTTCCAAGATCATTCTTTCACTCTCTCTCTCTCCCTCTCATAAGAAAAAAAAATAAAGGAGAAAAAGAAGAGGTTTTTTGAATCAATCGAATATAGAAAAATTTCGAACGCGATCGATCGGCTTTCGTAAATCGATCAGTTAAAGTGTCTACCAAGAGAGGAAAAAAAAACGAAAAAAAAAAACTGGTTTTCGGTAACGCGCTCCTACTACTTGCATATGTATTTGCTCGTAAAAATCATGCTAATTAAAAAGAACACACACGGCGGTGTTTGCTTTATGTTATATTTATCGAGTTATAATATAATAGGAGTCAAGGTAAGTTTATGGTTTTAACCAGTTACGAAGTACCCGATTAATAATGGCCTTCCTCAAGTTACTAAAGAAATTTTTTTTCAACGATTACTAGTCGCACGCGTGCGTATTTATTTGCATAACACGGTACGACAGATTTTGTACTATATCGAAATATTCTTACGCAACCCCATTTTACAAGAGAAATCATTTTTTACCATATCTTTCTGTAATTTTTTATTTGTTTGTTTGTTCGTCACAATAGCAGGCGTAGATTGTCGAGATTTTTTTTATATCGCGACTTATTATCCCACCATTGTATATTATTTTAAATCATCGATTATGCGTTGTCGTCGTAGTCGTCGTCGTCGTCTATCTATTTTCCCCTATTCGTCTATCTTACGCAAGTGTATTATGTAAAAGCTAGACAACCTGGTACCTCAACTAGACTTTAACACCCGGACTCATCTCGTAGCATCTCGTAAGATTCAGAGAAAATATAATACTTATGCATTAACGCTTAGAATCCTCTTTCAATGAGAAAGATAGAGAAAGAGAGAGAGAGAGAGAGAGACAAGCTGACACCGTGTGCCAATCATTTTGTAGTCGGTCGCGCGTTGTAACGAATCCTTGTTCTTATTGCGTGAAGTTAAGAAGAATTATGAGCGAGCATGAATTACGAGTCGGGATACGTCGGAGAGGAAGCAAGCTTAAAGTCTTCGCAATAATGTCGGCCGTTAAGTATTCTGTTTCGCGCTTCAAGATCGATTCCTTAGAAGAAGAAAAAAAAAAAGAAAGCTCTCTCTCTATCTTTCTTATGAGTACATATACAAATGGAGTGGACATAAATTATCATCATCCAACGCGCGCTGATCTTCTCTATTATTAGAAAACTCATCTCGGCGTAGGATGACTCCATCATCGCGATTAACGAGTCATCCTTTTTTCCCCTTCCTCTATTTTTTTATTTTATTCCTCTCATTTTTATTTTATTTCTTTTATAATAATAACAATAATAATAATCATAATAATATATATATATATATATATGTGCAAGGATCGAAATGACTTGTTAAGTAAGTAATAAGGATTGAAAGAAAAAAAAAAAGGAAAAGAGAATGGTAGTTGAGTATAATAGATCCCTCGGGGGGTCTAGAATCCCATTGTGGTTTAAAATCTCCCTCCTCCCCGTGCAGATATACGCGCGTGCGCGCACACAAGCATACAAATTAATATATAAATACTCTAAATATATATATATGTGTATATACATACACAGAAGCTAAAAGCAAAGGTGCTACCGTGGGGTGGTATCCTGAACGAAACAGGACGCACGCTCGAATAAAGTGGCGTGTCCGAATGAGTAATAAGCGTGGCTGGGCGTAGCCCACTTGGTTAGCGATGCTAAAGGCTCAAAAGTGGGGGCCTAATCCGAGTGGCGTGTTACGCACGAGTCACGCTTCTCCTCTCCCTTCGTTTCACCTCTTATTCCCCCTATCCCCACCCTACAACCACCCCACCTCACCAACCCCCACCACTCCCATTCACAAGTTACCCGTTTAAAAACGCAAACGCGTCAGATTGGGGCGGGTCTTTCCTTCTTCTTCTTCTTCTTCTTCTTATTTTGCTTAAACTTCAACTTCTTCTTCTTCTTCTTGATTTTTTTCCATCTTTTTGCTTCAAGTGTTCCTAGACTTTTTTACTATATCTTTTTTTATTTTCTTACGCGAACCGTACCGAATCTAATCGGATCAACCTAGTCCCCTATCTTTATATAGGATAATGTATGATAATTTATGATAATACACCAAGTTTTATAATAGCTTATTTCTTTCTTTCTTTTTTGGTCTAACCAACCACTACCGTCGCTTCTAAATCTGTATAGATGCGGTGTATAATACTTACGTAGAGTATGGTGTTGGCTACCGTATATTTTTTATTTCTTTCTTTTTAAAAGATACGAGAGGTATATTGATGGATCGGTATGATAGAGATATTTAATGTACAAACTTGTTGATCGCACAACTTACTGATTGTGTGCGTGCGTGACGTATGTGTATGTGAAAGAAAAAGAGAGAGAAAGAGAGAGAGAGAGAGAGATAGAACATGTTTAGAAAGGTTGGAGCGAAAGCAGCAACCGGTGAAACCAATGAAAATTTGCAAGACAAATAGAGACACGATAGCTCTTCCTGTTAAAAGGCAAAGTAGATAGATAGGTAGATAGATAAATAGATAGATAGTTGGATAGATAACTTATATTATGTGATTTCTCTGTTGTAAGTGCAAGTTAACTTTAGAACTAAGTGTGCACAAATCTGTAAAGTTTATGCAAATACATTTGAAAGGAGATAATAAAACACGTCGTTTGTTTTTACACCGTTTTTACCATAACTATCTGGAAGATGATGGTACTCGTTAGACGATTGTTAAAATAATAAAAATAATAATAATACTCGTTTACTCTTACATTAGTGTTAGTCAACTAAACGGACGTCGATAATATCAATTTTGTTCTTTACACGATGTTAAAGTTTTTTTTTTTCTTTCTTTACCTTTGTAGTAATTATATTCGTCGTTTCTCATCCAAGAATTATTGTGAAGCTTTCTATGAGAATTTTTCCGAGTTGTTGAATCGTCGACGTGAAAAATTTCTTTACTGGGTTGAATGTAGAAAAGAAAAAAAGAAAAGAAGCACTGTCGGGTACCGGTAACCAATGTAAATTTCATCCCAATTTCACACGATCTCATAAATATCGTTTGACAAATTACAACAGAATGGAAACCCTTCTACTCGGCCAAAAAAAAGCAACAAAAAAATAGAAAAAGAGAAAAAAAAACAGAAAAAAGAGCGTCTCGCGTGGAATAGTGAAACGACTTCCTCGTGATACGAATAAACCCATGCTTTTCACCATGGAGAATTAGATAAATAGATAGATGGATATATAGATAACGTAATACGTACGTGAATACATATATGAGTATTTACTACAACTCAACAACCACCATTATGGTTGGACCTCTCGTGATCTGGTTAGATACGTGTCTTGAAAATACGATTGAGCTATCGTTTTCTAGTCCATTCCGCTTACTTTACCAAGAATTTCAACGCGCCGATAGAAATGGAGAAACTTGAAAATATTCTCAAATATGTTTTCTCCGTTATTTTTTTTTTTTTTTACAAAATGAAAGTTTTTAATTAGATTTAACAATTCGAGAACTAAAAACGCACCATAAGCAGTGTTTACGTAGATTTATATTTATACTAAAAAAAGAGAGAGAGAACAAAATGATCTCTCATTTGTAACATTTAAATTTGATGAAATAAAATAATCAGTGAGAAGATTAGAAAATAATTTAGAAAGAGATGAAAATTGGTCAGATTCGTAACCATGGAATATGACAAAGAGAAAAAGAAGAAGAAGAATATAATGATGATGACAATGATGATAAGGAAAATAAAAAGAAGAAAGAAAAGAATAAAATTAGAAGGGATCAGTTTTTCCTTTGGTGAGCACGCGATACGAAGGATTGTATCGCGTAGGGCTTGACGGAGGGAGCAAGTAGCAGCCAACCAAAGAAGCCCGCTGGGAATAGCCAACCAAAGAGAGGCCCGAGCGATGTGCGTGTGCACTCGTTCTCGCGTGCACGTTGAAATAAAGAAGGGAGAAGTAGAGAGAGAGAGAAAGAGAGAGAGAGATAAGTCTTTGGTTCGTTTAGCACGCAGCGGAGGACGGTAGCCAACCAAAGAGAAGATGCTACTGTGCACCGCCCTACCATCGGCTACCGGTTTTGGGCCACTCGCTGCTGGTGCTGGTGCTGCTGCTGCTGCTGCTGCTGTTGCTCCTTGTCAGAGAAAGAGAGAGAGAAAGAGACAGATAGAAAAAAACGAGAAAAAAAGAGTGAGACAACCGCACCCTCTCCACCGGATTCGACGGTTCGTCATGTTCGGAACCACCAACCCGAACGTTCCTCCTCCTTTGTCTTACTTTATTTTCATATGGTGGACACGATAATAAATTTACAAAACTCTCTATCAAATATATCGTATTTAAACTAAACTAAATAGTAAGATACTTTTATTTTTCTCTAGGTGCATTAATCGTTCGGTTAAAAATGTATCGATTGATTTTATTTGTTGGTATAAGTATAAAATTTTATACAAAATTCTTCCAAAGAATTATGCAAAAATATTTTTTTTTATGCGATAACTATTACGATATATATAGAATCTTATTAGTAACAAAAAAAAAATATAATCAATAAGAAGATTAGGTTTATTTAGTGGTGAGAGAGTATAACGCGCGTTCGTAGATCCTGTTACGAATGAAACTGAACGGAACACACGGTAGCCAATCAAAAGTAAAGCCGCTACTGTGCACCGCCCTTCTGCCAGCTACTGGTTTTAGACCGACCGCTACCAGAGACTTTCACGAATGTGAACCACACCCTTTCCCTCCAATACTCTATAAGTAAAAGAAGCAGAAGAATACGAAGAAGAAGGGGAAATCGAGGAAATGTCTCATCATCCCTTTTTATTTCTTTTCGAATTTGATGAGAGAGATATAAAAACAGATGATTAAGAAATTAAACAAAAAAAAATATATTAAATAATGAAGAGTAACTTACCGAACCAGAGGATTCTTCAAGAAGATTTTCTCCTTCCTCGCGAACACGTTTTATTTCCTTCTCTCTCTTTCTATCTATCTATCTCTCTCTCTCTCTACCTCTCTTTTACGTTCCAAAGAAAAAGCGCGAAATAAACTCGCGAGTATGCAAAAGTGAGACTTGGCTCTCGATGATTCACGGAGTAGGTGATTGAGTATAGATGTAAATGTCGACAAAAGTTGAATTAGAAAAATCAAAAAATCCTTTGATAGGATTTAAGTTGTATGCGTAAGGATCTCAGTTGATCTCTAAGGTGGCTCGAGGATAGTGCACGGCTATCTTCCGGGCTGACAGGTCTGGACCGTTTGGATGCGCGGCGTCGACTGAAGCTCCGTTTGGTCGGCGGGATCGTTGGTAGCCCGAATAGGTAGGCACTCCGGAGGACGGTAGGACGCAGTGTGTAACCGCCAAAGGTCCCCGGCAAGTCGTACTCGTTGTCTTCGTCCTGGTCGTCCTCTTCCTCTTCTTCTTCTTCTTCTCTTCTTCTTCTTCTTCTTCCTCGTAGTCCTAGTCGTGATCGTAGTCGTCCTCTTGGACGTCCTCTTCTTCGTTCTTGGCTCTGTTGTCTCTCGCTTATTCTGGTTGGAGGATGACCGGGAGGAGACATCTCCCTACCGTCCCGACTCACGGATGCAACCACCGGCTGTCGTAGGTGTGCAGGGAGCCTCCCTCGTTTCGATCTACAATAAGAACCTTCCAGGATCTTTCTTCTACCTGACGTTAGTAGTGGTGAAAAGTTGTTAGTGTTAGTAATATTGGAGAGGGGTAGGGGAAGAACGGGAGCATCGAGATGGAAAAGGAGTAGGAAAACGGTGGAAGAGAGTGGAAGGACGGAGAAGTGGAAGAAGTGGTAGCGCTCCTTATCCCGGCTCTCTCTGCATGCGTCCTTGTCTCTTTGGTCGCCGAATAGCAGCGCGGTTACTCACAAATCCTTCGTCGACGCAGCTTCCTGAGCTCCCGCTCGAACCGTCGCTTCCCGCCCCCGCCTTCGCCCTCGCTCTCGCCCTCGCCCTCGCCCTCCACAACTCTCCTGATCCCTTCCATGGCTCCGCCATTAGGACCGCCCTCATAACCGTGAGACGTAACCCAAGAAAGCGCATCCCTCTTCGCCCACGCAATGAGCACGAGCGCGCGACCTCTCTCTCCTCCACCCTTCCCCTTTCCATTCCCCTTTCCCTTTCCCTTCACCGCCTACCAACCTATCTTTCTTTCTTGTCGTAAACCTTACCCCCCGCGGCAGCGGTAGCTGTTATGCCCACCACGAAAGAAAGACGACCTTAGAGAATTCCAAAAAGAATTCGTCTTTCTCTCTCTTTCTTCCTTTCTTTCTTTTACTATAACAGTTAGAATTCTTTCCCTTTTTTTTTCTAAATAAATCCCTCATTGAGACGATGAAAAGTCGAGAATGATCGTAGGAAAAGAAGAAGAAAAAGATGGAGAAAAGAAAGAAGAGTAAGAAGAAGAGGAGGTGGAGACGATGCAGATGAAGAGAGCGCAGAAGAGCGGGGGCTAACGCGATGCCGCGGGGGTTCCCAGGGCACGTGGGAAATGCACAGTAGTCGTCGTATAGTCGTCCTACCCCCACCTAGAGGACCCGTTCGCTCGCGCGGCTTCAGGCCCGCGAGCTAACCCCCACCGAACGGACCGTCGCGACTTCCCCCACCGCTATCGCGAGTCCTAAGACGGACCCAGACGCGACGGAGAGTCTTACGGAGCCACGCCCATTGAAATATCGCGGTATCGTTTCATTGGATGATCCCACGCGGACTTGACGATTCACCTCCCTCGCGAGATCCGATTCACGCTGCCTGTTCCTTCTTCTTCTTCTTCTTCTTCCTCCTCTTCCTCTTCCTTTTCCTCTTCCTCTTCCTCTTCCTCTTCATCATCATCTTCCTCTTCCTCTTCTTTTCTGTTTCTGCTGCTGCTGCTGCTGTTGCTACTCCTACTAGCGAGTAACGGCTAAGGGAGAAGCAACAAAGAAGACGCCGACTACACGCGAGGGTGGATTCCGATCCTCTTCCACTCAGCCACCGCTCCGACCTTTCGGCAAAAAGTTCGACAAAGAAAGAGATATAGAAATGAAGATGGAGTTTGGATGAAGCAATAATGATTATCACGAGGAAAGAAATCATTCTTCCACTAAACCCATTACACCCACCCAAAATTTATAATATTTTTGTTACAATATCACGATGACCTTTCAGTACGAAAACTGCACATTCGTATTCTCACGAATTCAACCGGGGTGTCCCGGTATCGAAAAGAAGAGATCAAGACATTCGGGTTTCGTATACAAATTCGAAGGTTATATCACCGAGAGATTGGTTTCTCTGTAAATAAAATTTTTTTTTAAAATGTGAGAGGAAGGAAAAAAAATATAAAAAGAGTAGAAAAAGAAGAAGAAGAAGAAGAGAACGCGTATTCGGTGATGGAGTCGGGGGATCACAGAGGTGCCGCCTTGTTGGCGCAGGAAACGGAAACTGGCGGAAACAAAGACTCGACAAACAGACGGCTTCCCGTAGGGAATGTTACCAGGGCAAATAGCGCGCGCGGGTTTTGGTCTACCTAGCGTTATCGCTTCTTCCTTTACCTCGAGCTCCTTCGGGCCAGGCTCGCGACAAATATTGTCACGAGTTTCTCACTCTCTCTCTTCCTAACAGCGAAAATAAAGAAGGGAATCCTACCTTGTTTTACGATATATCTTCAGACCGATAGATTAGGTACTTAGTTACCTACCTACTCCTAGAAATGGTACCGCCAACGTCCTTTCTCTCACTCACGTCACTTTCTCCTTTTATTTTTCTTTCTGTCTTTCGTTTTGTCATTTTCACGAGATAACGAGATGAGAACCGATCGGACCACATTTCTATTCGGTTTATTGACATTTTTTTAGATAGAAAACGTTTATTATACATTTTTTTATTTGTAGGAACTTTGTAAGAATTTTTTATTTTAAGATAGTTGTCTTTTTAGAGAACAAGATAAAAAAACAAGACAATAAGAAAACAAGATAAGGAAAAAATTATCATTTAAATGAATATCAGATCATAATATGGTATTAAAATCGGTACAGAAAACTGTAACTACTAATATAAAATATTTAAATACTATATTATAAATGCCATATCCTTGTAATTATAATATAATATCATAGTTCTCATACAGAAGAAAAAAAAGCAACCCTACTATGGTATAATCTCTTTCTGTTTAGAAATACTTATTATGTATCCCTAAAAAATAGTTCTCCCTTGTAATGGACATAGGACAAAGCCACGAAGAATCGTGGACATCTTTGAATCTGTGAGCTCTGGTAAGAGCCGCTTTCGTATACATATATATATATATATACATATAAATACATACTTATATACATATGTAGAGACATGTAACGTTCCGGCCGCAAATCTACGAGCGACTTAAGCTTTATTGCGAGTGCCGTAAAAGCCGAGCACGGTTTTCGACTTGTTGTCCATGCCGCCTCATCCCCTTCATTACCTTTCACGAACACGACACACTTATACACACACACATACACACATTTATATATATATATATATATATTTTTAATAACTTTTTTAATTTAACCTTGCATATAAATAACTTTCCTCGATAAATCGATTGAAAAAATGTTGAAGAAACATCCTAATATCAAAATATTAAAAAATCTTAAAAATATACGAATATAAATATCGGAATAATTCGTGTCACGAATATGAACGCATATATTTTTTTTTATAAATATATTCCTTGATAATAAATCGATACATAATTAATATGATAATGAAAAAATGTTTGGAAAATATTCCACAGATAAATGTTTAATAATTTAAATAAAATATATATAAAGAAATGGTCGGAACAATTCATGTGAAGTTCGATTTCGAAGAAGAACAGGCAGCTAAAGATATATAATAATAAAGAAATAAGATATCTGTTGGAACAATAAGGTGCGGCATTTCAACGAACAGCCATCGTGTTATTAATATCGCTAATAACACCCAACACTAATCTCGTCAACTAATCTTGTTGTTTCACGATAAGGAGAGGAGTATAATGACAGGTATCGTCGTTATAATCCATCTAGGTGTGTACTCGTCGTCGTCGTCGTCTTCATCTTCGTCTTCGTCATTGTCGTCGTAGTACGAGAATAAAAGAAAAAAAAAAAAAAAAGGCAAAAAAAAGTGCAAAAGCACATTTTACAAGACAACATTGTAATAATAATTATTAATAGCGTAAAGGATAATGGTGTCTACGCGTTATGCGATGAAGAAATTATATCTCTTTTCGTATCCCATTAAAAAAATTTCTTTTATTCTTTGTATGTATGTGTGTTAATTTTTTTCTTCTAATTTATACACATCTCTTTTCTATTCATTATTCTCAAAATTAATAGCGAGAAAATAAAATAATAGGATTGATAATATATATTTTATAACCGATTTAAATATATAATATATCTCCAAGATTCTTATAATAAAAATGATTGTCTCGTTGATTCGTGTAACAGATTAATCTTGAAAAGATGGACGAAGATAAAAAAAATAAAAGTAGCTATGATTCTAGGAAAAGAATAAAGTGGGTTGGAAGTATAAACTCGGATGCGCTCTTAATACACGAATATCCTTTAATACGTTCTCCTCGTGCCGTAAAGTTAATAACGCTTTTACAACTCTATCTTTCTCTCTCTCTCTCTTTCTTTTTTTCTTTCGTTTTATTCAAGAGAAAAGTTTGGATGTATTACGAACATACACATTAGGAAAGAGAAACGTAAAGTTGCGAGCTTGTACTTTAACACGCAGAGGAGGACGACTCGCTCGCGCGACCCGCTCGCGTTAGGATTTGCTTTCGTCGCTTTACCGGATTTACCGACAGACTCTTCACGCTCGGTGAAACACGCCCATGTTTGACTTGGCTTTTGAGTTACGCCGAAATTTTCAGAGAAAGACGCCGACACACCGACGCTGCCTCGGGCGAACTTATCATCGTCCTGTCTTTCTATCTTGCTCTCTCCCTCTATCTCTTTCTCTCTCTTACTCTCTTTCTCTATCTCTTTCTAACGACATTACGACAACTCAAACGCACGCGTTGTAATGCGAGTGAGGGAATAGATTGTTTGTCGATTTTTAGTCATCTCTCCGCACCATAAACCCGTCGACGAGCTGCACCGAGAAACGATCGTAAAATCTGAACACCTCTTATTCACCGTTCGAGAACAACTTCTCCCCAAACTTTACTCCCTTATTCAGGATGTTGAAATAAAGTTATTAAATACTCTCGCGAAAGAATCGATCTAGAATCCAACATTAAACGCGTTTTAATTAAATTAACGTATTATCTAAACAATACGTTGTTTTCTTTATCTTCTTATTTTATTTATTTTATAATAAAAAAATACTAAATGCAATTATAAGAAGTTAAGATGTAATACAGATTAAAGATTATAACACATGTTGAAGATAATTTCATATAGAGAATATTAATTGAAAGATATGCGTACAGGCGTCCCTCGTTTAACACGATTAATTCGTATTATGTTATATCGAAACCGTGTTATATGAAACCTTGAATAATACAAATCAAGGCAATGCGTTCAGTGTTACATCTAAACCTGTTTTGTATTGTATAGAAAACGTGTTATACAAATACCGTGTTAAACGAGGGACATTTGTACCGACACATTGAAATTTTTTACAATTAAATGAATTGATATGTATCGGTAATATATTTATTTTATTAAAGTTCAATTCAAAGCAAAGATATATTATCGTCATCGTATAAAGTATCGTAAAAATTCAATTTCATTTTATATTAAATTAATTGATTTATTTATAAAAAAAAATTACGAGATTTTTATATGACGCGATATTTTGTATTTTTAAACTAACCCGTAATTTCTTACATCTCGTGATCTTATTTCAATTATTTCATTAAATGCATAATATCAATTTTTTCGTATAAATAAGTATTTGAATTTCCTATTTTTTTTTTCAAATGATAGATTGTCAGACTTACATCGACATCTAGCGATCAACGTAATTTCCATGTACGCGATGTTGTATACCGACAGGTGTACTCATGTGACTTGTCCTGTCATCTAACGATGAAATATTAAACTACATTTAATTTAGTACCACTGTTGATAGGCAAAATTGTTACATGCGTGTATAGAAAAACCAAAAGCCTACCTGTTTTATACGATATAGGATAGTATTGGAGATATGTATATGTCATTTTGAAAAATGTTCCAAAATTACGTGCGTGAATAATTTTCTTTCAATTTATCGATCATTTCGCGTATTATTATCATCAAATAATTAACTAATTAATTATTATTTAACATTCATTATTTTGTTGTTTATTGATTTATATATCACATGAAACATTTGTTCATGCAATATTATTTAAAAAGAAAAAGAAAAAATTTTACGTTCGTATTAATGATAGATTGATAGATAACTCTTTATAAGAAAAGTTAAAAGAGAAAAATCTTTATCCTTAGTTCCGTAAATGTGGCCCCCCTGTATAAAACAACTGACGTTAGTATCCTCCGTTACTAAAAATAGTTAATGGACACGAACATGGTGTCTATTGGTTTGACGTCTCAATCATTTTTATGTTTAATTTTCAAATGTATATACTAGGATTTATTCTAATAGATATTAATCAATTTTATCAATGATTCGATCAAAGTCATAATTTATTATATTTCTATCTGACTTTTTGTCTTTCCTATCATGAAACTTAACTTGTATTACATTTGTTCTATAAGATGTTCCTGCAACCTGAATCTAATAGAAAGTGATTCTTATATATAAAATCAAAATGTTGGATAATCTTACAATGTTGGCATACTTCGTTTGTCCCATCGAACGAAGAACATTCATCACAAATTATTACAATCAATCAGGTGAATGTATTTCTTTTAAATTAATATTTTGTATTAACCTCTCTTTTCTATCTAAATTCTCCAATTCTTTCTTATATTTTAACATACATCAACTTTCTTATCTTCTAATATTTTTTTTCACATATTACTTATGTATATATTATTTAATATTTTTATTGATTGAATAGAAAAAAATGTTATTCATACAGTATACATTGTCGTTGCATAGTTTTTTAAATTTAGTATATTGTGTAACTTTCATACGTAGAGCGCATACAAGTCAATAGGTTATATATTTAAATTTCTTGCATCAACTTAGAATAATAATTGGTTAAATGATAAGTCAAAAACAAATGTTCCATTTAAAACATCAACTGCATTACAACTATTATATTATTACTTAAAAAATGAATGATGTTCATTTAAATAAAGATACTTGTGTTATTTGAATTTCAGTACTCTGCAGAGAAGTGAATCGAGTGATCAGTGACCCAATATGCGTGTGAAAAGATAATTTAAAATGAGGTTCAACAAACAAGAGTTATTGACCCTGGCAACTCAGCCGTCTCAAAAGTTTGAAAAGGAAGGTGTTTTGTATGTTCGTGAACGTCAGGAAGGATTTTTTCGCAGAACTGAGAGTGAGTCGTCGCATATATTTTTTTCAACATTACTATTATTGTTATGCGCATATTGCAATGTCCTGCAACTCTATATTCTAGCATATAGAGATATGCATGATTTCTGTCCCTTAACTTAATTATACATATATATGTAGACATATATGTATAAGTCATCTTAGGCAAACAAATAAATCTAAGCAATATAAAAAATATATATCTTTCTTGTTTAACGATAAGCCTATTTTATATTGAGCGATAATAATAATCCTTGATGTTATATTATAAGCGCAGTATATGAGTTGATACAAAAATTTACTATTCTAGTTAACATTTCTATAGATATTTATATTATTATTATTATTATTATTATTATTATGCATTAATTCATTGTTGCCTATTTATTTTATAAATATATATATATATATACTATTATCAAGCATGAACAATATCGCATACTATTTGTTGTAAATTTATCATTTCATAGCAATTACCAGTTTCTTGTTCTTGGTAAATTATTTTGAATGGATGTAATGTAATGATTTTTAAAATGAACTAAGAAAATATGCTTAGAAAATGCTTGCAAAATGTGTGACAATTGAATATATATATTTTAGAATTATTATTATTCTCATGATATATATATATTTATATTATATACTATATATTATATATTTAATAATGTATTTCATAATTTCAGATATTATAGTCCTTAGAAATTTTCCTAGAGTATTATTTTCCCTTAGATAATAAATGCATGTATTACTTTTAAAAATTGCTGAAAATAATTTATTATTCTATTACCAATATAATTTATACAAAAATTTACTATATTCTCTATTATGGTACATTGGTCGATAATAATGATAGTATTTTATTTTTAGGAATATAATAGCCATTTATCGTTTCCTTATTTTTTTTTTTTTTACATCATAAGAAAGATAAAAAAGAAACCTCGATGCACTAATCCTACTAGTAAATAATGCTTTAAAATATTCATTTATAGAAAAAGTGAGAACTACAACTCTATGCGTGTTAACATCTAATATTTCCATATGATATCGGCTGCTGACATAATTTTTTAATTCGGATTGTATAAAATTTTGTCGACTCAAATCGTAGAGCAACTTTACGGGTAAAAGATTTAATATTAAATAAATATTTATACTTCCTAGGAACTAGCGTGCAATGTCATTAATTACTCGCATATGGTATTTTACTAACCAGAAATGATAACACCAGAACTCATTGTAAAATTCATACTTAACCAAAAGTTCCATTCATTTTTCTTAACTTAGGGTTGTACAAGTTATTATATATTTCAGATTTAACAATGATTGACAAAATAATTTCTTATCCATTCAAGTTGTAAAACTTGTAAATTAAAAATAGAACGATATCTATCTCGGTTCATACGACAAATTAATCCTGAGCACTTACGTATCCCTAAAAAAGCAGAAGTAGATTTATGTTATGCATTTAACATATGAAATACACACAGATACATATGTATGTATACTTAGATTTTTGATTAATGATTACCAGTACCTCCATACAATTTCCAGGTACAGGTAAAAATCTTGAGAACAAAAGACAAAAAGGAAAAACACATAAGACTCTACGAGACCTCAGTTGCGTTACAGCCAGCACGAGTAAAGGTACATTCGAGTGCATTTTACCATTATGTATCACAATCATCTATCATAACATACCTCTCTCTCTCGTCTAACTAATATTCCCAAGTATAGTCTACAATTGATACCTTTGACAATTGATATATAAAAAAAAAAAAATTGCACAATAATTTGGCAATTCTAATTTGTAAATTCATTTATTGTTTCTTTTATTCTTTTCTCCCCCATTGATATATCCAAATATATTTAGAAATATTATATTAGATCAAAGTGTTGAAGTAATGTAATTAGTTTCACATACTTTGCTTTAAAAATGATTAATGAGTTTTAATTTTTCATTTGTAGCAACCAGTGCATGTTGTAAATTTAAGTCATGCTTATAAAGCTTATTAGAAAAAAAATGATCTTCTTGCATGTATTTAGTAAAAGCATGAATGATACAGTTGGTTTGCTATTAATTATATTCTTTTATTTTCCTCACTATTACACCTATTATATTTAAGCGACTATTTTTAATTAAACATTATTATAAATTTAACTACCAATCGCGCATAATCTACCGTGCTCCACTGTTATTTTTTTTATATATATCTGTGTGATAATTATTAAGTGGGTTATAATTTAATTCTACTCACACAAGATGGTAGAGAGTAGGCTTTAATGTTCTAACACAAATGCTTCTTCACATAAAAACAAATATACAGTACCGTAATTGTTGAAAAATTTCTGTGTCTTTTAATAACACCAAATTTACAATATTCGTATGAGAAAGCTCTTAGAGAGGTGTGCGTCGATGAATGTGAATCAATGTTTTAAAATAAAATAGAATTCATTTGTACCGTCTTGACGATAATGAAATATTAATTATAAATCTTAACTGTTTAGCTAAGTGTCGCCCGGAAAAGTGCTTTCTTGCAAGAATAATTGTTTTAATTATAAAAACATGTTATGTCAAACATATGAGAAAAATTAATTATAAATTTTCTATGATTTGTTCCACAGTAAGTCTAGAACGATGGTGCAGATTAAGAGGAAACCTTCTATTTTATTTCAAATCCCGAGAACAATGGTCAGAACCTCTTGGAGTTATTATTCTGGAACAGTGCTGTGTCAGATTGGATCAACCGACAAATCAAATTCCATATGGATTCAGCATAGGTAAAATTTTTTATCAACTTAATATTGTATTATTATTATAAATAAAACAAATAAATACATTGCAAATATTTCTTTCAGTATTTGATGGTGGGTTGTTCCAACAATTGGGAGCTAATACTGCTGAAGAACGAGATAGCTGGTTGCAAGCATTGCAATTAGCTAGCTATGAATGCATGAGAAGTCAACTTTTAGCATTGAGAGAACGCATTGAAGCTTTCAGTGGTCACAAACATGATACTGACATACATATGCTCAGGTTACAACGTGGGATTTTAACAGGTTGAATTTGACTTTGATAAATATATCATATAAAAAAATAGAAATATTTATTTATTGCAGTAATTATCTTTTAGATCCTGCGGAAATACCAATGTGCGAGGTATCGTTAGCATGCGATAATCTTCTATGCGATGGACACGGCCGACCTCCTAATCCTGTTTTAGAAGTAGACGTTCAATTGAAGCGTTCGAAAACATGGATCAAATATGCACGAACAGAAGTTGTAGAGGTAAACATTTTTATTTTGATATCAAATTTTAAAAGATAGATTTGATTGCTATTTGTTCATCACTTTTACAGAGAAGTAGCAACCCAGGATTTTTAACAACTGTAAGCTTTAAAGCAAGCGACGGTCTTGGCTCTGATACGAAAGTACGAATAACAGCCTACGATGTAAGAGAAAGAGTAAGTCAAACAGCAACACCGATAGGAAGTTCAATAGTAACCTTCAACGCGATCCAAGATACTCCTAGATTGAGAATACCATTAAAATCTGCTAAAACGACTACTGTTGGGTTTTTGACTATTAATGTATGGAATCTGGAAGCTGAAGATAAAGGAAACAGTACAGAAAGTACACCTTCTAGAAATATTCCAAGTACAAACAATCAGCAGGTAGCTTGGACAAGTGTCTACAAATAATTTTTACAAACGATATTTAATAATCTATTAGAGAGGTAGTGGTTATATTTTTTTCAAACTTTAACAATCTAACAAATTACTAATTCTATATACATCTGTAACTTTACTTCAAAAACAAAATAATAATTAAATTTGTTTATCTTGGAGTTGCAGGTTTTATCGCACAGACGGTCGCAATCGTTACCTCCGAGATTAGGAACTAAAATAAAGCTTCCGCATCAAGGACAATTGAAATTATTATTTGCTAATCCATTCATTCAAACATATAGGTGCGTAATATTACAATATATAAATTGCAAATTTATAAGTTTATTTATAATATATACTTTTAACAAATATATTTTCTAAACGATTTTAATTTTACTACGAATAGGTTTCATTCAGGCTTGGGTGGAGACATATGTGTGCATGAAATAATGGCAGAAAGTAAATTATGCTTCCAATTTCCACAACATTTACTGTAAGCGTTACTTTTTTTTTGGATACACCGGATCTCTCTTAATCGATAATAACAGATGTGAATGATAACAGGGGAATTTGGATACAAGAGGAGAAGGAATTACTTCAAGAAGTGGCTGGTATGGGTGAATTAAGGGAACCATGGCATACAAAGCAAGTTGAATTACTTGATCGTCATCTTCATCTGTTACATTTATATTCACAAGCCAAGGAGAATTTAGCTGATTTTGAAGGTAATTAAAATAATTCGTATTTCGTCATTGTATCCAATTATTTACTAATAAATTAATTTTCATTCACGCAGGAAGTTATTTCAAACAATCATCTCGAAGAAATGATCGAACTTTGGAATTTGCACCTTTAAATCTACACCTTCAAAGAATGTGGGTTCATAATGATACACTGAATAAATGTGGATTTTACGATTTTGTCAGTGTCGGTGCATTTACTGCCCATTCTCATAAAAGTAAAAACGGTGGATTGATAAGGTACTCTATTATCAATATTTCAACCCTAATTATATTAAAATAAAACATAATAAAAAATATATATTTCAGGCTTGTACAAGCACTTAAAGAATCTCCAACACGAGGTAATCAATTGTATCAAGGAACGTCGAAGATAATAATGGCGCATGATGCCATTCAGGCTATTAAACAATTGAGAAGAGATGTCGTAGAAGCAATGCGTTCCTTAATGGAACTTGCCAAACGAAAGCAAACCAGTGGTATGTTACCAATCTGCGAAGATATGATAACAAAGACAAGAATATTGTTGAGTCTTTGGGACCCAGGACTTGTAGAAGAAGCATTAACTTTTCTAGAAGAACATAAGGTTGCTAAGGTTCAGGAAGATAGTTCTTTATTAGACTTCAAAGTTAATCAATCCTTATCTCCATTTAAACGAATCACGCAACAACTTAATTTCGATCTAAAAAGTCCTGATTTTGATGATTTCGTAACACCCGATACCACCCCAGAGTGTATCCAAGATACCTGGGCCGAAGAAAATACCAAAAGAAATTATGCATCTTTGGCATTCAAAAATATTATTAATTGCGACAACACTGATAATACTACCATTATTACTACAACTACAATTAATTTTTCTTCTACTACAACCACCACCACCACTACTACTACTACTACTACTTCGAGTTTATCTACCACTATTGCTACTACTACCACTACTACTACTACCACTACGCAAGAAGGTGAAAACAAAGAAGACTTCGTTATATTTCCAGAAGTAGAAAATGATCAGGATATAAAGGAAATGGAAGCTAAGGAAAATGGCAATCATGAGGTAAGCAATAATAACGACGACGATGAAGAAAAATATGACATCAAAAAGGATACTGATAAAGGCAAACGTTTCTTGGACATGAAAAAAATGTGTAACTCTCCGTCTGCAAATTATTATAAACCGACGGACGAGCCGGAACCCTGGGATCTCACACAGCTAAACATTGAAGCGAGTGTGATGTGCCTGGTATCAAAAGTCAAATTCCTTTGCGGTAGATGCAGCAGTCCAGCTGTACGTTTACGTAACAAAAATAGTTTAGGACGATCACAGAGTCTCAAGGGATGTCTGTCGAACAATCGAAACAATTCAAGTGTTGTGACAATTCAGCCTAAGAATGCGTTGCAGAGTGAAGAATCAAGTAAGTTGCTGGACAATTCACACAACTCCGTCTCTCGACAGCAACCAAGTCCTCAAGGGATGGAAAAGTCAACCCCAGCTTTCTCCAAAGCCAAAGAAGGTAAAGAAATTCAAACTAATACAAATATATATACTCTCGTCCATATTCATATTATATATATATATATATATAAGATATATATATATATGCCATTATTTTTCAATACTTATATTATTATTAGCTCTACATGCACACATCAAACATATGCATATCCTCTTCATAAATCTCATCATGTAAGAATATCCAAAGTTAGTTACTTTAAAAATATATTATATATTATCACGCGCGCGCGCACGATCATATTGGTATTTATTAAATACCTTCTTTTATTAGTCGCAAAAAAAAGTTTTCTTCTAAGCAACGTGCAACGTGTAACATTATCAGGAATTACTGATATTTATTGTAATACGTCTTTCGATAAAGTGTGCCAAGCTGTTGACTCAATGACAAGAGTGATTAAAAGTAATTCTGGACAGAGGAACAAGTTTATCGAAGGTCTAGACTTTGCATCGATCGTAGACTGGACGAGTGAGCTTAGACCAAGTATGAAAAAGCTGCGCCAGGCTATGGACGGGCTTCTTAAAACTGCGAGGCTCACCCATTCGGTATTCCGTATTCAAGAAGATGCCAAGACGGCTCAACGTGCTTGTAACGTCAGATATAGACGGGACGTTTGCTTCAGTCAGGCAGTACATTTATTAATCAATATATTATTATTTTCTTTTTCCAACTCCTCATATATCAAATGTGATATATTATTAAAATTATTTCCAGTTAACATCATTAGTGTCCAGTATAATGGTAAAACTGTGGTGTCAAAGGCCTGATCCAATGTTTCTATTAATTTTAACGACACTCGGGCCTCTAGTTTCTTTCGAGGGACTTCTCAGTTATTACGGCGATGAGATTGATATGTGGGGAGACATGGCAGTTGCTGTTGAGGATATGCACACCGTTACATTTACTTTAGCTAGACGTGGTATTCAGCCTAGGTATAAATGATACTTCCAATTATCAAAAACAATCATTATCTTATTTCATTTTTAAATTATTATCAAGTAAAAAGTACTCTTTTTTTTTTGCAGAATCGAAGGCTTTCAACTTCCATTACCTTACGTAGTTGGTTCTCGAACCGCGTTAACGGTGATACTTCCAGTACCAGATGCTATATATTCGTTATTGCCATTAGTACCTTCTTCCAGACAAACCTTATCCTTCAACGTTACGCCTGTATTCTTCAATATAGGTATTAACGAGATGGCATCATTGGCTGAAAGTCTTGGTACTACTAAACCTCAAGAAAAAAGTAATATCGATAATTTTGATAGACTGAACGAATATTATTTGAGATTTAGAAAACTCAACTTGCCTACTGAACCAGCATCTACACGGCGTAAGTGCATCTACGCATTAAGATAACAATTGAATTAATTGATAAATAAACTATTTCACATTCTTATATTATAGTTGGTACAAAATCTGCATTGAGTCATACATTGGCGGACATGATGTTAAATTTAAAAACGGCCGTTCACGCTAAAGTCAATAAAAACGTCGAGATATTGCAATTATCATCGCAAATATGTCGACGAATGCGTGGCTTGAGATTTACCAGTTGCAAAAGTGCCAAAGATCGGACTGGCATGTCGATCACGTTAGAACAGGTAAACATACTCTCGACAGAGTATCATTTAGCCGAGCATGAGTTTACGAGAGCACTCGATTGTATGCGAAGGTAAATATAATATTAAACAACTTATTATTTATCTTGAATTTGTATAACATCTTGTTACAGTACTTTGTTTATCTGATTTCAGTGAAGGATGTCGACGAGAAAATACGTGGAAGAACATCGGTGTACGAAAATACGCGTTCAACAGTCTGCAAATATTAACTTTTCCAAAATCGTATCGACCACCAACCGGAACCTATGGATCAGCACAAACTTAAGATAAGTGTTACAACGATATATACACATTTTTTTCTTTTGTTTTATTAAAATTATTACTATTATTATTAATTTTTTTTTATTTTTTTTTCTTGGATCTTTTTGTGATCGCGACTTGCCAATTAATTTATAATTTATATGCGAAGTAACTAACGATTAAATCATACACACATAACATACAAATACACATACTCCTGTGTCTGTAGATATAGAATTTAGCGATAAAATGAAGTTTGTGTTTTTAAGAGACAAGGAGATTTCAACGAACGATTAAACGTAGCCGTGTTTAGCTGTTAACTTAACAAACAAAAAATAATACTAAACGATCATATGTATTTACTCAACTTTCTTCTAACGCGGTTTAATACATTACTTGTTGTTTCGTAAATCGTATTATGCGAAATTAAACAATTTAATGGAAACGTTCCGTGCTATGCGTGCTATAAAAAAACTATGTTTTCAGAAGAAGTACCGTTTTATAAGAAAGTTGAGTATACAGAAGAATGATCGATCAGGATTATTCTTTAGTGCCATCTTTTTATTTTTTTTTTATTCTTTAAACAAATAGTGCGAAGATCGGTGCATCAAGATTTTGCGAATGATTAATTATTTAATCATCATTTGTTAAGGAAGAAATATATTTATTGCACGATGTACATAATTTCGTCGACGCGAGCACAAATCCACGAGGAGAAATTTTTTTTGAAATATTTAACAACAGATAAAAATAATTGAACTCGTCTACCGTAAAAATAATTATTTAAAACAGGACTTCTTTTAAAAATTGTTTCTACTTAGCGATCCCCTTTATCCGAATAAATATTTTTCCCGACTCTGGATATATAAACTGGGAATACAAATTAAAAACCATTTGCCGATAATAAATTATAAAAATAAAAATTCTGTAATATCTTCTTCTTCATGTACCATCTCCATTTCGGAGGTTGACTATCATCATTGCTATTCTGATTTTGGAAGCTGCTGTTTTGAATAGGTCAGATGATTTGACTTTAAACTATTCTCACAAGTTCTTAAGCCAGGATATTTTTCTCCTTCCAATAGATCTTTTACCCACAATTTTTCCTTGGATATGGGGGATCGCTACCTACACTTCCTGAAATCACCCTGGTTTAAAAGAACAATTTTTAATTCAATTAATTAGGTCAATCTAAGCGCTTCCTTTTACAGAACAATTGAACGAATAATAAATTTATGATAATATATTATCGCATTTAGTTTCAAGTTTATATATTATTACGTTGATTGTATATTTGTATATTATTATTGTTTTTATTATTTTTCTTCTTCGGTTGGAAATATTGTTTATAACCCATTTGAGACGGCAATTTTATTCGAACACGGTCCCCATGAACGAAATTTTTTTTTTCGATGTGCAATCAGTCTCGAATGGATTAAGGAATGTCTGAGAAACGAGATCTTTCGTTATTATAATACTCTCGTACGTAATAAAATATGAAGAAAAAAAAAACCCATATGGTAAATCCCACGTATTTTGCCCATGGCAATAGACAACACACTCGTACGAACGTGCACGGAGAAAATTCATAACTCTGGGCGTGTATGCAAACATGTTCCATACATTATACATTTTCTCTTTTCAAAATGATTTTCATTCAAAAATAATTAATATATTAATAATGTATTATACATATATTTGTAGGAGATATTAAAAGAATTATAGTTAAGTTATATAATATTAGGTTGTTAGGAAAATAATTTCGTTTTATCAATGATAAATTGAAATATTTCGTATTTAAAATCCAAGACATTTTAAATAATCGTTAATGATCGAATTAGATAAATTCAACTTCTCAGATATTTCTCGCATTGTTATGCGACAATTAATATCCACCAGTGCCTTTATTTTGCCCTGATATTCTTCAACTGGACGATCTAAGCGTGGTGCATCTTTCTAATTGACATTGTCAGAACGAAAAATTAAGTATCGGTAAACGCAACTAACGAAATCTCTGTACGAAAAACGAAATTACTTTTCGAACAACCCTAATAGAAAACATCGTTTCTATAACTCTCGTAAATGCTCCTTTGTTTATCAACGAAAATAGTTTGTTAATTTTTAGAGAACGAAAAAGAAATATTTAACAAATTCAAATTAACAAAGTATATTAATATAAAATAATAATATAATAGTAATATTAATAAAATAATAATATTAATAACAATAATAATAATAATAATAATAATCGGTAAAGCGCGTTGTCTCAGGAATCATCTCATTGGAAAATGATCAATATCTTAAAATTATTTATACGCATGTCAAAATGTCAACTAAATAATCGAACAAATAAAATCCATAAAAAGCAAAATATGTATTTTTCAATAAATACAAATATTTGTCGTTCATTAACGTCGAGATGATTCATTCGTGTTATTTAAGAAAAGATCGTATAGGACGATATTATTAGCGAATAAGAAGAATTATGATTTTTTCGTATTTAAACCTGTTGACAAGAACGAAATACAAAAATTAGAAAGAAAGAAGGAAAAATATAAATATTATCGAACGCGTATAAACGATCATTTTCGCAATTAAAAATAACAAATTGTATCGAACGTTACGTTTCATTCGTATAGATACACACAATTCACACATACACACATAAAGTACATACAAATAAAAAAATAAAATTACAAAAATAAAATTAACTAAAATAAAATAAGATAAAATAAAATAGAATAAAATAAAATGAAAAAAACCCGCACGCGGAACGTGAATTGTTTTTAAATATATATTGTTATTAGTCAATACATGAATTTTTGTAAGAAAAAAAAAACCTAACATTTTCCCTAAACAAAAGAGCTCGTGTAATAACGAAAAACGCAGTAACATGTATATGTATAGGTTGTTAAATTCATGATAGAAATATTTAGAAGAACGAATTATATTATATATATATATATATATACGATACATGAATCTCAAATTCGCACTTAACAAACAAAAAATTATATATGTAAAGAATATGTAAAGAAGATTAATATATATATGTATATATATTAATCTTAAAAATATATATATATTAAAAAAATTAAAAGATAAAACGAAATATGAAAACTACTCGTAAAGAAAAAGAATGAAACAAAACAGTCTGTAGAAAAATTGTAAAACGATTGAATAAAATATTATTTAAGGGATAACTGAGTTTAATATCATCAAGGAAAAAAAAAAATAAAGAAATAAATCGTTAGAAAAAGTTGAAGAAAAATGTGAAAAATCTCGAGTATTTTGAGCAGGTAAAAGTTAAAATGAAAATAGAAGAAAAAAAAAAGAATAAAACAGGAAAGATTTTGGACGAAAGCTCGCTTACCAGCTGCCAATCTAGAACGGTGTTGATCTGTATAGGGAATAGAACCGGGTCGCGACTTGAACCGGCTTTTATAAGGGCATCGATGTCCGATAGAGAGATGCCTGTGAGAGATGCCGAGGAAAGAGAGATGCATTTGCAGTCTGTCGTGTGCCATTGGGTGTAGGAAGGGAGCATATGGGAGTAGTAGGGATCTCTCCTACGGTTGAACAAGCATACGGCGCGTGGCAAAAGATTCCTGTTTAGCATCGGGTATGCCGTTCATCCATCCACTACTCTCCTTCATATATACACAACTTCAATCACACGTGTATATGCACATATACGCGTATACACGTGGTGGACCAAGTTACGTGTAAAGTTGGCTCTACCACAAGAAACACGTTCCACCGTTTGAGGGTAGATTTTTTTCTCTTCTTCTTCTTCTTCTTCTTCTTTTTTCTTTTTTTTTTTCTTCTTATTTTCTTTGATCGAACCCTTGAAGCGTGCCTCAGTTATAACACCCCTCTCCTTTTTTTCTTTTACTCGTTCGTTCACTCATTCATTTACTATTATGTTCTACGTTTACATTTAATGGATCGTATTACCAATTGTTCAAACACGTATAAGAAGAATGTGTAATTCATTTTGGTAACGATTATATCAATGAAACCTTTGAAGTTTTTGATATAAGATTACACCGAGTTTCTTTTTACCTAACAAACCATTTTTTTTACGCTTCTTCAAATATATGTACGTCTTCTATGTTACTGGAGTATAATTTGTATTACTTTATTGCATGTATTTAGATTTTTTTTTCTTCTTTTTTTTTTTAAGTTAAAATTGATATCTCTTTTTTTTATCATCCATTGAAAATGTTAAAAATATGATTTTGCCTTTAGTTAATAAAATCAAAGAAATACAATTTGTTTTTGTATTTTACCTGCGGCACAAACGATTACCGGTATAATGAAGCTGCTCGTTTCTTCTATCTCTTTCTCTTTCTTTTTCTTTGTGCATCTTCTCCCTTCCTCCTTGCATCCACCGCACGAGCGAACCGGGGGCCATCGATGTCGCGTGGCGTGCGCGTGGAAGAGCCAACGAGATAAAAATAAAAATATAAAGGAGACCAAAGTAAAGAAGAAAAAGCAGAAGAAGAAGAAGATAAAAAAAAACGAAGAAAATATTATCGATTCGTATTTTTTATTAATACATATCATTAAAAAAAATAGAATAAAAAATTATCAAAACTTTAATTCATATAAATTTATCTCATAAAACTATTCAAACACTTTGTAAAAGAATATTAAAAAAATAAAAGGAAAAAAAGTATAGTTGTATTTCTATGATCAAACGATTTATACGGTTAACTTAAATAATGTTATTCAAGTACGTAGGGGTAAATCGTATGGTATACGTAGGAGGGTAAAGCTGACCTTAGAGAGAGCAGGGGCAGAATGAAACGAAGCATGGAAAAGAGGAAGAGGAAAAGGAAGAGTAGATGGTGGGTAGTGACGTTGATGTTGGTGGTTGGTAGTAGTAGTGGTGCTGCTGCTGCTGATGGTGATGGTGATAGTGGTGGTGTGGTGGTGGTGGTGGTGATAGTATTGGAGAAAAGAGAAGAAGAAGAAGGAGAAGGGTGTACACGCGCGATAGTAAGAGGCAAGCGAGAGGACAGAACGATGTATACCTGGGACGCCTGGTGTTGGCGAACACCTGCTCCACATCGGTATCCCCCAATGCCTTTGTCCAGCCAGCGGATATAACACACGCGTACCTCGTTGAAGAGACGCCAGTAAGTCTTTGAGAGTCCAGGAAGACGGACACGCGTTAGTCCTTATTTTTCTATATTTATCATACAAGATTCGCATAAGACATTTGTGGTCTCTGACATAATTATTCGGTCACATTTAACAAATCTGCACTCTTTATTATTTCATAATTTTCATTAATTTATCATACCAAGATTATCTTCTCTTATATTTTGTGATCCATAACATAAAATGTTGATCATTTAACGAATGAATCTCAATGTTCATAATTTGGTATCAACAACGATTAATAAAGTGATATCGGACTTGAAACTTTTTATAGTTTTACAATGAACTATATCTTGAGAAACAAGATGTTGACCCTGTGTTTATTAGCGATTTCTATATTGAAGACTATCAACGGTGTTAGTACGGTGCCTATGAATAACGAAAATCTCGAACATTTAGTGAAATCATTGCAAGAACAAATTAATGCGCTTCTCTATCATCGTCAGGAGGATTACAATGCTTTGGAAGAAAGTTTGAAGCATGCCATAGAAAAAAATACCGAGTTGAATGTACTCAGGAAAGAAGTCGAGTTATTGAGGTGAGAATTTATTTCCTTTTTATCATTTTCTTGTTTTTCTTTCTTTTTTTTTTCGAGATCGTAACTCTTTTTCAATTCAACGTACGATCGATAGAACGAACACTCGGTAACAAAGCAAGCAAGCAAGCAAGCTTAACACGTTGATTTTCTATTTTCTTCAACGGTGTCATAGGACAGTATAAGCTCGTATATGAATAGAATAGAGAAAGAGAGAGAGAGAGAGAAAGAAAAAGGCCAAGAAAGAAATAAAAATGGAAAAGAATATTAAATAAATCGATATGTAACAATAAAAACTAATGTTTCTCGGTATAAAAAACGTATCTATAGATAGAAATGTGACCTTTTATACTCATTATTCTCTGATTAGTCTCCGTGAAGAAAGTTCATAAAATATCTAATGCAACGTGTATTGCTCGATTAATTTGGAAGTAGTTTGACTTCGTCAGAGATAGAAAGATAAAAATAGATAGACAGAGAGAAAAAGGAATAAAGCATTTAAATAACTTTAGTTAACGAATTAATATCGAAAAAAATCTTATTATTCTATTGTTACGATCGTTACAGGAAAGAAGTAACAGAGTTGAGAGGCGGAAGCGGTAACGAGGCGAAAAACGAGCGTTTGAGGGTGAGATGGTTGGGTAGTGCTGTAACCGAATTGCAGACCGAAGTCGCCGAAGTTCTAAGAACAAGAAATGCTAGCGAGGAATTAGCGGAAAGATCAAGGATGCGAAGCGAATTGTCCCTTTTGAAAGGTGATGTAGCTGAGGTCGGAAGAAGTATTCGTAATCTTGGTGGTCGCATTGCCAAATTCGAAGCTGCTCTGGGAACAATTCGCATCGACATTAATGCCGTGAAGGAACGTGCCAGCAAACTGTCCCGCACCTGCGCCGATGTCGCCAGTCAGGTAATAATATTGAAGATCAAAAAAATACGTATACTATTTATATATATAAGAGTATAAGATCTCCGCGAAAAGACACATACGTTTATCGCATACGTAAACATAAAAAGGGTACAACACGTTGACGCATCAATGTGTTTAGTAGTTATGCGAAGAAGAAGAAAAAAAAATAAAGAAACGGGAAAAACACAGTAAGAAAAAAAAAAAAAAATAATAATAATAATAATAATAATAATAATAAAAAGAAAAAAAGGAAAGGAAAAGGGAAGAAAGAGACTCAGGAGATGCACCTGCCGCGTTAGTCGTACAGCCGGCAACCGGTGGCTCCCCATTTCTGTTTCTCGTTTTACCGGCCGGCAGCTGCCGGCGTTGGCTCCTCGCTATATCGGGGCCCCTTCATTCCGGCGTTCCATTCGTTTGGCAGCATCGGGCCCTCCTCCCCCGAACAAGCGCCCTGATACCTCCCCCTTCGCATCCCACCAATGTTCATAAGTACAACACGGACCCGGTATATGTCGTGGTTCGTTGCGCTCCTTCAACAAAAGCAGATGTTTCGTATTCCTTTATTTTCTTTCTTTGTATTTTTGGTTGCCTTCCAGTTATCATTCGTCCCTTTTTTTCAAACACATTCCAGGCGTCGTTGATATTTTTTTCTTATTATCTCTTACATTTTTTTTTTATATTTTATAATTATATTAATTAATTTCTTTTTCCGTTTTATCTATTTTGTTTAGATTAGTACCGTGCAAATCGAATTGAAATCATTGAAATGCGACACGCCGAGCGAACACAAGTTCCATCGATTCTCCGTCCACCGACACGAGGACAAGACACGCGAGGACAACGAAATTAAAAACGAAGTTCTATTCCACGAAAGTAAAAGGAGGCATAGTTATTCGAAACCTTTGGTGCATCGTATCGAAGAACGTCTCACAAATCTGGAACATAAAATCTCTTTAGTATCGAGGAAACGTGGAATGATCGAGAAAAGAGTGGTATATGAAAATCAGGATTACTTGTCCGGGCGTGTGGCTAATTTGGAGACGGCTCAGGAACAATTATCTTCGCGTATAAAAAATATTAGCAAAGAATTATCCTCGACAAGTAAATTGAGCGAAACGATGGTCGAATTGTTTGAAACTGTTCAGTCATTGGAGGACAAGGTCGATGGTAATGGATCGGATACTAAAAGAGAAATCGCGAGATTGGATATTAATGCTGCGAGAAAGGCAGCTGAATTATCTTTGACCAGAGAAGAATTGTCTAATCTTCGAAGAGCTGTACAAGCTTTAAGTGTCAGTGCCTCTAAGCTTCAAGAAAGAAGCGATCGGCACCAAATATCTTTAGACACGCTTAACGATACCCTCAATCATCTTGACTTATCGTCATCTATAGAAAAAGCAAGCAACATAACTCACGAGCTCGAGCAGGTGGAAGATCAGTATCGTTTGATCGTCGATGCCTTACCAGGTAATTGTGATGAAAGAGATGGGCTTACTTTGCTTGCACCTGGACCAGGTGCACCGTTACTAGCCTCGTGTCATAAGGGGTGGATTGTTATCTCAAGGCGGATCGACGGTATGGTAGAATTCGATCGAACTTGGAACGATTACGCAGCGGGTTTTGGTTCACCTGTTAATGAATTTTGGATAGGCAATGAAGCACTTCATAGACTTACCCGAGATAATTGCAGCAGGTTGAAAATCGATTTAATGGATATCTACGGTACACATTGGCACGCCGAATACGAATATTTTAATGTTGATTCCGAGGAATCCGGTTATAAGCTCCACGTTTCCGGTTATTCCGGAAATGCAACCGACGCATTGTCCTATCAGAACAATATGGCCTTTAGTGCTAAGGACAGAGACATGGATATTAGTTCCACTGATTGCGCTGCTAATTATCACGGTGGATGGTGGTTCAGCCATTGTCAACATGCTAATTTAAATGGTAAATACTCGTTAGGGCTTACTTGGTTTAAGTCTAACACGAACGAGTGGATGGCCATCGCTTCCTCCGAAATGGCAATACAAAGGAAACAAAACTGCCGATAATTTTCTTAGATTCATTCTATGTTTTTTAATCGCTATTTTGAGGTTTAACAAATTTTTATATCAACCGTCTTTATCTTTTTTGTTTTTTTTATCTCTTCGATCAAATTGAATCTACGAAACGTTGTAGTTCAACAGACAGCGTTATTTTCACGTGCTTGCAAAAAAAACTTTAAATATTGATGTAATTGATATCACTTGCAAGACTCTCAATTATTCGCGATTATAATACCAAAGAATCATTTTAAGTCCATTGTAAATAGATTTATTGTATAACTAAATGCGTGTGATATACCAGACGATATAATAGAACGTAGTTTTTCAACAGTATCAGAATGACGAGCTTATCAATCTGATGCTATAATTTAAAGTAAATATATATAAATAAGTATTTGTAATTTAAATAAATTGAATATATAATTAAGATGTCAGATAAAGGTTTACAAACAAATAAGAATTTTGAAAGACCTATATCAACAAGATTCAAATACTTATTCTCCCTTTTATGAAAGAACTTGTCTATAACATCTTGTTAACACGGCCAAAGTGGTCACCCAACAAATTACTAACCATCTTTATAGTTACTTAATTTTAGTAATCGTATGAAAACTAATTTTTTCAACAACGCAAAGCTATAGATTAAGTAATTAGAAAATAATGTAATATTTAAAACTTGGAGAATTTTATTGGCGATTTTCCTCTTGCGCAAAAATAATATAATCACGATTTGATTGCAATTTGAATTTTTTTGTTATGTAAATAAAGAAAAGCATTATGTTTATAAATAGATTTATATACTTTAAAAACAAATGGTTTCTTTTCAGTACGTGTAAAAGAATGACGTCCAAATATTTTTTTTTTTTCTGAAAAGCTTTGTTGCATATTTTGCAATAATAATGAACTTTTAAATGATGACAGAATCAACATTCTACAATCATTCTTTGTAAAACATACCAACAACAACTTAGGTAATGCATCACCTTGCGTTATCTGAATAATGTATATTAAGTACAGTACAATAATAAATTTAGTATGTAATTCTGATAAGAAATACAAATAATTTAATATTAATATAAAATATTTATTTCTATTGAACAACGATTATAAATTAATGAATATAATTCTTAACTCTTGAAAAGAAAATATACACTGCATATTTTCTTCATTTTGAAAAGATAACCTACAAATATTTTTCATTTTTATGTTAAAATTTTGTAATCAATTTTATTTTTTCGAAATTATAATTATATCAACATAACCGTTGTATAAGATTTTTATTTATATATATAAAAAGAAATAATTATAATCATTAGTCAGTTATTAAATAAAAATACGAAAATGGCGCGAAAAATTTTGCGCGATAAAAAAGAAAAGTAAAATACGTATACTTTATTAAAATGTTTCAACCAAATTCCAAAAACACTTGCAATAATATATTAATACAAAATAGACTTTCTTACCCTCGTTCCTCTTCTGATACCATAAAGTTCTAATAATTGTAATAACTCCTTTTCACATAAGATACATAAGATTCGTAAGAAGGGTTTCGTAAGAAAACTTGAAAGTAATAATAAACAGAAAGTAATAGTTTTTAAAACGAGTAAATAATAATCGACGAAATGTATGCGTGTGTGTCATTAATTATCGAATCATTAAAATAATATTTAATTTTATTTACAAAAAATAGTCCAATTAATGAAAATGAGGTATTATTCGTGGACCAATGACAACTCTTTGTATCACACGACGATATGCCGTATTTACAACTACTTGCAACACCATATGGATTTTCTTACTTCGACTTACGTCTAATTTCACCGAACAACGTTATATTATTAGTAAATTAATTCCGTAAATATTTATTTATTTGATATAATAATATTAACGAACTATAAAAATAATTATATTTAAATGTAATAATATAGCTGACGGAAGTACGTAAAATTAGTGAGGCGATATTGAGAAACGCCATTTTGTGTGTCCTTTCAAGTGAGGAAGATAGACTTCCTACATAGAAAGATAAAAATACTTAAATCTAGTATTTGAGCGTTCTATCTATTCGCAATATTAGCGGGTGGATATTATTTCTTCTTCTTTATTTCACTAAGATACAATTAAGCTGCGTTGATGATTGGGATTCCGCGAGACGACCGACATAAAATCACGGTTAAGATCCGCAACAACATGAAAAGAAGTTCGAGTCGTGACACTCCACCTCCTCGGGTGAAACGAAGTCGATCTTCAATGGGACGGTAAGAAGGATTATTTATTTATCTTATATATTTGTCTATTTAATTGTAAACCCTCATCGTTAAATTTGTGTTATATGCTCTCAAGTCTAAACATTATTTTTTGCCCATGGTCTTCGTGTGTGTGTTATCGTTTAATTAATTTAATATTTATTATTATATTCATTAAGTTATGATATATAATTAAAATTTATTTTTTAGATTTATATTAAGTACGCGATTTTAATGCGATAAGATATTTGTTGTATATATTTGAGATTGGTACATTATTTATTTTATTAATTATTACTGTTTTTAGATAAATGTGAATCGTGTATCATTGTGTTTTCTATTTAATCTGTAATAACTAGTAGTATAATATTCTTATCAATTTATAGATATGATGATTCAAGTGATGAGCGGATCACGCCTGAACGTATCCGACGACGTAGCAGAGGTGCTAGAAGTCCTAGTCCGTCAGCGAGAGCGTCATCTCATGCGCGTTATGTAGAATCCAGTTCACATCGCGACGAATATTTGCGTGCACCTCGAGATTTACCACCTGAACGACCATACAGTTATAAAGTTCTTTGTGTCAGTTCCATTCACCCGAAAGCCAGTGATGAAGTAATTAAAGATACTTTGTATAGAGAATATAAAAAGTTTGGTGATTTTTCTATAAGAATTTCTCATGAGTTAGATGAACGCGTTGCTTATGTGTGCTTCAGGAGCTCAGAAGATGCACGAGATGCGAAACATGCTAAACCACGAATTATGATGTATGATAAATTAGCTTTGGTAGAGCCCATCTATGACAGACCCGATACGTATCGTAGGCAAAGATCTGTTTCACCACCAGATTATGAACGGTATTATGCTAGATCTCCAGGTCCCACGGATAGACATAGACCATTAGATCGATATGAACGTGTATATGGGCCTCCTGTAGGTTTACCTCCTCATCGTGAGATGAGAAGAGAAACAATACCACCGCCTCACCACGAGTTTGTTAGGCCACCCATTCATCATGGTCCGCCTCATGTTCATCCTGGTCCTCCTCATCATTATGGTCCACCTAGACATATGATGCTTCGTCATCCTGTTCATGGATTTGAACGAGTTGAAAACAAGAAAGATAAGTTTCCTAATTATCTCCATCACGTTTCTCCAGAAGATGACCCTCTTGCAACTAGAACTCTTTTTGCCGGTAATTTGGAAATAAATATAACTGAAGAAGAATTACGTAGAATCTTTAGTAAATATGGCGTTGTCGATGATATTGATATCAAAAGACCACCACCAGGAACAGGAAATGCATATGCTTTCGTCCGATTCCAGACATTAGATATGGCTCATAGATGCAAAGTTGAACTTTCTGGACAGTATATAGGAAAATTTCAATGCAAGATAGGATATGGTAAGGCAACACCTACAACACGAATATGGGTTGGTGGTTTAGGTCCCTGGACTTCAGTACCTCAATTAGAAAGAGAGTTTGACAGATTTGGAGCCATTAAAAAAATTGATTATCTTAAAAGTGAAAGTAATGCATATATTCTTTATGACTCCATTGATGCAGCACAAGCTGCTGTGAAAGAAATGCGTGGTTTTCCTCTTGGTGGTCCTGAACGAAGATTAAGAGTTGATTTTGCAGATGTAACACCTGGTTTTGGTTTTAAGCCTAGATCATATCCGGAAGATAATGCTGAGTTTCGACCACGTTTGGTAGATTATGAATCACCGTATGATCCTTACGGCCCTGAAACTGAATTTGGCTATGGACCAAGAGGTTTTCGAGGACGAGGAAGTGCACCATGGCATGAAAGAAGAGGCGGTGGTAGAGGTGGTTATAGAGGCACTGTTCCAGATGGTTATCTCCGTGATGAACCAGATTGGTCCAATCGTAGACCACTTCCAGAACTGGAATATGAAACTCCTCGGTTGAGAAGATCAATATCACGAGAACCTGGTGTTGATCGCTCAAGATCTAGATCACCACGTAGAAGACAAATGGATTCGGATTCAGATTCGGAAAATACTCGCACAGGAATGCTCTCAACGTCTCGTACTTTACCAGAAGTTGCACGAAAGTCTATTGCAGTTTGGCAAGGTGCATTAATATTAAAGAATTCACTATTTCCAGCTAAATTTCACCTTACAGATGGAGACACTGAAATAATAGATGCTCTTATGAAAGATGAAGAAGGTAAACATATGCTTAGAATAACACAGCGCCTACGTCTCGATCAACCAAAGTTAGATGATGTTTCAAAAAGAATACAAACTTCAAGTTCACACGCGATATTTCTTGGTCTTGCTGGATCAAGTGGGGCTATTACAAACGATGATGCGAATGTTCAAACTAGACCGCTTCGTAATTTGGTTTCATATTTAAAGCAAAAAGAGGCAGCTGGTGTTATATCTCTTCTAAACAAAGATACAGAAGGGACTGGAGTACTCTATGCATTTCCACCATGTGCTTTTTCTACAGAGCTCTTGAAGCGTACATGTCCTAGTTTAAGCGAAGAAGGTTTAAAAGAGGATCATCTGGTAATTGTTGTTGTTAAGGGTGGTAGTGCCTAAATTTTAAACTGGAGTGACACAAACAATTGCTTTAATTGATGAATAACAAGCAAAATCATTTCATTATTTTAATACTTCCTGAGGGTGAGGTATTATTTTGATTTAATTGGTAAGGTGGTTAAAGGAGAGTGATGTACAGAAATTGTAGCAATGATCGATGCTTTTTGATCTATATAAGTATTATTATCATAGATTTGATTGGATCATTTTACAGTATTTCTTATTTGTCAATATGATTTTAAAAACAACTAATTATTGATATGTATTTATTTATAAAATATGATCCATAGATAATATATATATGCTTAAAGAGTTAATATCTTTTAATTATTAATATTTTCATTTCACAAATGTAGATAATATATGAAATAGAAATATTTGAATCCGTCTAAAAATACTTAAGTCTATAATAATATAAATTTATCGATTAACCGAATAACCAAAATATATTGAAACACAAGTTGAAACAATTTTAATGAATTCTAAATATGGATTATAAATAACAGTATATTATTATATATATATCTTACAAAAAAAAAAGAAGATCAAAGTAAATATATCAAAAATATTAAAGAATAATACTTATATTGTATCAAAAAACATTATTAATAGCGCGTTTACTTGAAACTGAGGAATTTTAGAATGGTTGCAAAAAATGAAGTACATCATTAATAAGGTACCTTTATTATAAGAGTCTTGACATAAAAAATAATATTATTACCCTTATAATCAGAGGTAAATGTTTAACTACATAAATAGTATAAGAATTTATCTGTATTATATACATTTATATATATATATATATTGATATATATATATATATATATGTATGTATATATATGTATATATATATATATATCTGTATTTCTAACGATGATGACATTACTGTACACAGATCTTTCACATTTATAGCATATAATTTTATTATTTTTTTTTTTTAATATTGTCTAAAAAAAAGTATAAGAACACAGTGACTTCCATATATTTATATATAAAATTCTTATTAAAAATACGTTTATATTTAACAGGAATTGACTTTAAATGTCATTGATTGAGACAATAGAATGCAGATATATCTTATCTTAATTATAAACAGAAGAAATAATGTAGCTTCTTACTCTCTGAGCCTAATGATGTAAGTATCATTTCCTTTGTTTGATGGATTATTCATATTGCAATAATATTACTTACTCCAAAAAAAAATCATTTTGATACAATGGTGAAATACGTATTTGATGAGAGAAAAAAAAAGTAATAAACTACAATCTAACTGGACATGTGTTGCTGTATTTTCAACAGTAACATTATTAAATTTGAAAAGAGAATTTTTTCCATCTCTCTTTGGAATGTATAACAAATGCATAAGCTACGCATTCGTATAGAAAGAAAAATGTGAAAGGCCTGGTTTAGAAAAAAAAAAATGTGTTAAGAAATATCATCGATTCATAGTATTATGATTTTAGCTCACATTTCCATGAACTTGATTTTTCATTTATAATCTGTAGATTCTTTTGAGTGATTTAATACCACTTAAGTGATTGTGCAGTAAATATTTTGTGCATAGTTTCATGAGTTATAAAAGTTTAGAGAGTGTCTGAGAGTGATGATAGTGAGGAAGAGACAGGATATGCTTAAATCTGCGTTAAGAAAAGTTGCTAACATCTGTGTATCACCGAATTGATTACAAAAGTTCATGTTAAGTGAGAATATATTATCTAAATTACAGTGTTTTTGGTGGAGAAAAAAAAGAAAAAGAAAAGTAATGAAAAGAAAAAAGAAAATAAAAGAAAAGAAAAGAAAAAGGCTTTGAAAAATGTGTACAGTGATGTATAAAAAAAAGTGTTTGTGTTTCGTCTTCGAGTATGGAAAAGATACAGTGAATGATCATTTCTGAAATTAATAACCAAATTTCAGAAACGATGGTGTATATCATCTTTACCATACTCGAATACAATTGAAAGGTGCAGTGGTTATAAGTACACCTGGTGATTGAACAAAAAAAAATAGATGACATTATGCAGAGAAAAATAAAAGTATGTGTTGCTTTTCTTGATACCGTTATCCATATACACCAAAGTCAAAAATCATCGTATAATATCGTTAACAAACAGTGTTACTTCAAATTTCAAATTGAGTTCTATAGCCAAATTTATTCAAGTTAGATGAAGTTTACGGAAACAGGTTTTCTTTTCTTTTTTTTTATATTGTTTTTTTGTAAGAAGTAGATTGAGTGAGAAAAAGAGAGAGAGAGTGAGAGAATGAGAGAGTGAGAGAGAGAAGAGAGGTAAATGGAACATTTAAAATGAATATCAATTATTCAGAAGACGTGTCGATGCAATCTTTCAAATGAAAAATGCCTGCTTATGTGTTAAAAATTAAGTTTGAATGCATTATATGTATATACATATATACATGTATATATATATATGTATATATATGTATATATATATATATTTTTTTTTTAGTTTCTTACGCGACATTTATTTTATTTCTTTTTCTTTTTTATCTAAAAGTGAAGTTAATAGTGAATAATGGTGTTGTGATTTGTTCCTTGCCGAATGACAATATCAAAAATGTCCGAAAAGCATATAATAGATTGCAAATTTGTAGTGTTTGTGGCTTCTATAAAATAATTTCTCTATTTAAAAGATGAAGAAAATCAATCATATTTTCCTTATAATATAGTTTTCACGTTATCAGTAATAATAATAATAATAATAATAATAAAAAGAAAAAGTAAAAATTTGTGATTTGTGTTTTCTGTGACACGTGATGATACAATATTTATAAACAAAAAAACAAGCAGACGTATTAAACCTAGTTATAAATCTGGTCATCATTCTAGTTTGAAAAGAAGTTTTGAAATACTATGAAAAAGTATAGTTAGCTGTGATATCTCCAACAATGTATTGAGTCCCAATATTGTGTACTCGATTGTGTAGTTCTGTATACCTGGGAACAAAACTGGAAAATGGATCTTGAGAGGAAATACCGAAGACACGAAACAGGTTTGATTAGAAAGCTTCTATCTTTCACAACAACAACAAAACAAAAAAATATATAAATCTTACTATTATGTTTTCTAATTGCATAGCCAAAATGGTAAAATATGTTCCTTATAATTCATATTCTTTGCATTCAAATTAGCACTTTGTATTATTTACATCCAATATATGAAACATATTTTTGCAAATAATTAATTAATTAATTAAAATAAGTATAACGTCACAAATTAAGAAAAAAAATGTGGCCTTAAAAATTTCAATCCGAAAAATGATAGAATTTTTGTAATCGTAAATTGAATACAAAATCCTAATTTAGTTAAATTATTTGACAATATTGTTTATCGTTTATTAAGTTTTCTATACTTTAATGAAATATCTTAGCATCTAGGATGAAATTAAGAAAGAAGTATTCTTTGATGTGCATTTAAAACATTAATTGACTGGAGATTGATCTAAATAACCTCTATTTCATGTAAGTATTACTCGCAGGTTAAAGCAGAGTTACGTTGTAAGTAATTTTTTAAATATTATGTAATGCTGATAAAGAAAACAACAAAAACCAATAAATGCATACAAACAATGCAGTATTTATGGTGTAGGAAATGTACGACTGCACAGAACCACTCCACAAATCAAGTTACTATACAAGTCAATATTATTTAATAATAATGTATATAAAAATATTTCTTATTTAATTAACAGAGAAGTATAACAATTTTTACGATTAGTATTGTGTATCTGTGATAATAGTTAATTGTAATATAATTATAATAATAATATGTAATCATTAAATAATTTTAGAATTTTTTAGATGATCTTAATCTTCAAGAAGAGAGAATTTCAGGAAGGTATTCAATTAATTTATGAAATGATATTAATATTTAATATAATTACGAATATATATATATATATTCATAAAAATTAAATAAATGTATATTTTTACATTACAATGTAATGTACGTTACATATATTTAACATTTATATTTTTATGTCAAATATATAATAAAAAAAATAAAAGAAAACACGAGGTAGTCGATAAATTCCTTATTTTCACTCATTTCAAAAGACGTAATAACCTAATAATGAATAAGTATCATGACTTTTTTTTTTAATTAATTTATGAAATATCATTTCTCTGCCATAAATTCTTCATTTGACACGATCGAATTAGTATTACTAGAATTATACAACTTTAACCTACCTAGTGAGAAAATAAGCCCCTTAAAATCTTAAAGAAATATAGCAATTTATCTGTCAGTTAAAGAATAAATATAATATTTTTATTCAGTTCTTTTTATTATTAATATAATAAATTTTATATAATCAACATAACCAATTCAACTTACAAATATAAAACTTTAGACAAATCTGCCAATGGATTCGATTAAACTCGAAGTTATTTTTATTTCGATAACTGATCGTTGATTGGTTATCTCGAAGTTTCGATTAGACTTCCGTTTAATGTTAATGGAGTTACCCTATTGATTTTATTCATTTCCAAAAGTAATTCGATCAACCAATCAGAAAGTTTTTATAAGCGCCCTCTAGATAGAAACGTTGTCGAGTATAACGAAGCCACGTGTCCTCGAATAGAAGCCGGAAAGAGCCATTTTCGTTGGAAATTTAAGAGAGAGGTGACCGTTAGCCAGCGTGGCCGGTGTGCTAGTGCGCTGTACCATATATACTGCCATAATGGCGGGTGAGTAATACTTTATCAATTATAAAATTAACCGATTATTTTTCTATTAATAATATATTCGTATTAATTTATTTTTTATCTAGCATTTTAAATAGTAATCGATTTGTACGCGTATACGATTGCACGATAATATATTGTTTCAAATATTTAAGTCTTTTTGTGAGAAATCGTGCACGCTTTAGCTTGAAGATCATTTCGTGTGATTTAGATTAAAAATTCCTTGTATATATTTTTTTGTATATATATCTTTTTACATATTCTTACTTTGATTTGCTAAAAATTATTATAAAAAGAACAACAGGATAAAAAAATTAATTAATACTTATCTTTTCTATTTATAGCTATATTATTTTTATTGATGGTATCAGTTTTGTCTGCAACGTACACGGTGGGAGAAACAGTACCATCAGTTATTTCTTATTTATCAGAAAATGATAAAATCCGGTTAAAAAATGTTATCGATCCTGGTTTGAATCTGCAAGATCCAACCACGACATATTATAGTCTATACGGATATCAACTTCTTAAGGAAACTATACCTAATAAAGAAGTAGGTATTTTTTATATTAAGTGATCATTGATATTTCATTTAATTATTTTTATATTAATATATGATGAAAAATGCAAATATTGAATTTCATTGATTTTTTGATTAGTCTTCCTGATATTAATATTCAACATTAAAAGTTAAATTATGTATTTCTCTCTCCTTTCATATTCATAAATTAATAATTTTATTAAATACATGTTACAGAAAATTTGTAGTTATTTGTTAAAATCCATTGGGGATGGTAACAATGTTGTACCTGAAACAGCCTTTTATATTGTATCAGCATGGAAAATTGTTGGTACATGCCAAGGTTTACCAATACCTGCGATTACAAAGGTACTTTCATTCACAAAATTATATTTTATTAATATATAAGATTTATTACTTAATCCTTAAAGGTGTAAAAGCTCCTTTGTGAAGAGACATCACTTATGGAGACTTTCGATCGTTATGGGCTAAAGTGCAAAAAAATATCTAATATTTAATGATGCTTTTAAACTTTCGTTCTACTGCAAGAACTTTGAAGATAAACTTTATTCAACTGAAAATATTATATTTATTTAATATATAAATTATTGAAATATTATATGAATGATAAATATTAATCATAAGGAATTTTTGTTTGTTTCAATTATAATAGGTTTTGATGAATACTGTAGACAAAGATGCATCTACGTTCGCTGAATTATATTATGCTGTAAATACATTAACACTCTTGTCACAAAAATTAACTACAGAGAAATCCGAAAAATTATCTAAGACATTGGCTTTCAGAAAAGACGACAGTCTGTGGAAGTAAGTGTTAATTAATAAAGTCTTGCGATTTAATTGTTATAAATGTTAATATTGGGATGTGATGTATGGACCATTGCAAAAAGTATTAGCAATTTATTATGCCAATTGTATAACGTAGTTATTCTGCCCTAATGTCATACGTAAATCCAAGTATGATATACAGAGTATTTTGTATTTAGTCTTGGATATACCTTCCACATTGCTTCTGATCTTGGATCCTCTGGTACATTTGCTTTGCATCGTATCGAAGATGCTATCATACAAGCAGATGAAGTAAATGGACAGTTCTTGCAATTCGAAGGTGGTCTGTCTATAACAAGTAAGTCACAAATAATATATTTTATGTTATTTTTATCTTAAATTAATTTATATATTAATATGTAACAAATTATATATTTTTAGGCTTCCTCGTAAATGGTATTTTCAAGCTTAGTAATTCGTTAAAGAAAAAACCACTCCTGACGTCTCAGCAAATTGTCAAACTAACTAATTATCTTTTGTCGAGACGATCCGTACAAACTCCCAAAGGTGTTGTAAGTCTTCTTTCAACGCTGAATACATTAGCAGCCTATGAACATGAATCATTAGTTTGTATTACCTTACCTGAAGAAGGAGTTATTGTTTCAAACAAGCAACCACTTGTTACTGTTAAAGTTTGCGATATTTTTGGTAAACCATTGGCAACAGTACCTAAAGTTATCACAAATTATGTTACTAAATTGGATGATGATACTGCTATCCTTAATAAAGAAACATTACAGCCTTCAACAACAGACAAGTAAGTTCATTAGGATAAAAATTCCTATTATTATTCATTCCCCAATACTTTACTGATTCAATAATAAAAGATTGATATCAGCTATACCTTGGGGTATAGTAATTGTTGAATAAACCCTTAAACCTTTTTTCAATGCAATAAAAAAGGCATAGAATTTTAACAAACAATTTTATATTTAAAAATATTTCTGTGTTTGTGCGTATTGTGGGATACGCGTATTTAATATATTTAATAATTTTCTGTCTCTTAATAGAACATTGTTTACGATGGATTTAATGAAAGCTAAACCTGAACGTGGATTTTATAAAATATCAGTCTCAGCTGCATCTGTAACCAACATCGTTAAGGTCAAAGTTCTTTCTGAAGTAGTGGTTGACTATTTAGAAATAGGAACAGGTGATGCTGATCAAACTACGCAACCAAAATTAACAAGGTATATAAGAAGCCATATAAAAATCGTAAAAAATTCGTACTTATTTTATCCAGTTATTATAATGAAAAATGTTTCATATAAATTTACAGAGTAACGTATCCTGAAAAACTAAATACAAAGATAGAGGCAGATTCCCAACAAAAATTAGTTGTCAGATTTTTGTTGAAAGATACAGCTAATAAAAAACCGATGCGTGTTCATCAAGCATTTATACGTTTATCGTCTACCTCTACTAGCAATACTATTAATGATGATAATGAAATAACATTTGTGGCTGAGCCAGATAATGCTAATATTTATAAATTTGATATGGTAAGTTCACTAAATATAAAATTTATAATTACATAATTATTTTATAAATTCTAATGAAAGATATGCTTATTATTTATCCATTATATTTTTAGCCTTTAGCAGCAACAGCAATAAACTTTGCATATCGCAGTGGTGATTATAAAATAGCTTTAGTTATTGGCGATGCTATATTGAGTAATTCTTTTGAATGGACTATTGCTACGGTAAACTTGAAATTCCCTGATGCTGTTACTGCCGAATCGAGCGATAAGAATGCTTTCTTCAAACAAAAGGCAGACATATATACAACCAAACCAGAAATAAAGGTAATTGTTAATAATCATTGGAATAAACATATAAAAGCCAATGCTCGTTGGTGATCGAATAGTTTTAATTATTCTAATCACTTCTATAACATTGGTAGAATAAATAATATCAAAGAAATTTCATCTAGATTTCCAAATTAATTTTATATTTGGATTTATATTATAAGCTTTGAATGACACAAATTTATATTTAATATGTACATATATTTTTTCATAATATAAAAATTGATTGTTCTTTTTTTATTTATTTATAGCACATGTTCCGTGAACCAGAGAAGAGGCCACCAGCTTTCGTATCGAATTTATTTACTGGCCTATGTTTAGCACCTGCCCTTTTACTTATCATTTTGTGGGCAAAACTTGGAGTCAATATATCTAATTTCCCTTTGTCTCTTAGTGCTGTAACATTCCATCTTGGATTAGGAGGTAAGCTTTTAAGTAATTTCCAAATATAATTTCATAATTGTTAAGATCTTATAGTTATTTTATTATTATGCTCAATGCTTGACAGGCTATATTCTTCTATGTTGACTTGTTTTCTATTGAGCAGAAAGAAAAAGGAGAATTTTTTACAAATATAATACATTTTTAATTATATTTGCAGCCCGATATTCTCAACATAAATATTTTTAAATAATTATACGATATTAAGAGTGTAAGAAATTATTATTTAGTTAATATTTAATATATATTTTTCATTTTTGTAGGTATTTTCGTACTGTTTGGAGTTTTCTGGCTACAATTGAATATGTTTGTGACATTGCGTTATCTTCTGGGATTTGGTGTTGTTACATTCCTTGCCGGTAACAAATTATTGTCGAACATCGCTCATAAACACAAATCATGAATCACTGAATTACAAACGGAGGTTCCTTTAACACGCTCAAGTGATAATATTATTATTACAAGTGCATTTTATAATGATGAAAGTTATAAACATGTACGTTATTGAAAAAAGGGAAGTATGTGTGTATTTTAAAATGCGCACGGTTAATTAAAAACGAACATCCATTTTTATAGGTCGAAAGTGTAACGTTGTCGCTAATACAATGTTGATGCAACAGTGGTATACTTATTGAACATCATTCTAATTATATAATTTAATAAACATATTTATATATATGCAATATTATATAATTACTTTAGAATGTTCTAGTTTTTCTACGTATTAATTTGTACATAAAGACTTAATAAATGAAATTTAAATTTAGATATATAAATATATATATATATATATATATATTGCATTTATTGTAATAAATTAATGAATGAAATTATGCAATGGCAAATCACAGATTTTTATTAACAATTTTTATAACAGTATTAAGATAAAAAAAATAGTTTATTTGTTCACGATAATTAGTTATGTTCGACGTAACTAACAACGTAACGTGTTTTTTTGATAATAATTTTATTATTTTATTATTGTACATTATATAATTATGATATTAAATTTGTTTTCATTTCGTGCGATAAATAATCTTTGATTATTTTTCGCAATATATTCATTTCTTTCAGTTGATTTTCTTTTTCCAATTTTAATTCTTTAATAGCAACTTTCACTGCACCGATTCGACGCCAAAAATTGGTTAAATCTTGAAAGTTATTTATAATCTGTATTTGTACGACATATTTATTAGTAATATATATATTTCAAACAAGTTTGTCGAAGAAGTTGAAAAAAAAAAATAAAATAATCGATTATGTGTTAATTCAAAATCCTACCTCCGCACTTCCTTGCAACTCAAACAAAGTTGAAATCTTTTCAAGACTCGATTCTTTATAATTAGTATAAGAATAAATATCTTCATCTAGGGTTTCATACTTGTGACAAATTAAAAGAAGACTTAATAAACTTTCTACTTTTTTAAATAATCTTTCTAAATATTTTTTAGTCAATTTATATTCGATCGTCATTGTTGTTAATTGAATTCTATCTTCTTTCTGTTCTGTAATTGTTGAAACGTTTAAAAACGCAAACCAGAATTTAATGAATATTTTAAAATAAATAAAAAAATTTCTTTTCACATATTTATGAAGAAATACGTTTACCAGAAATGAGACGATTTTTCATAATCCAATAAGAATTATAAAAGAACTGTTGTTCGTCCATAATTTCTTTGAAATCTTTGTTAACATTAGCTTTATGAGTAGCGACTTTATCGCGAAATTTACAAATAGTTTCAGATAGAACAGAAATACGCACATATTGCTTCATTATAATCTGTTGATTTTTTTCATCCTTTTCTTTAACGGCATCGTACATTTTTCTTCGATTTTTTGTATCTAAAAATTCCTTATTATATAGCATAAAATTTCCCGTATATTACATAAAGAACATAATTAAAAATGGAGAATGTTCCAAAAGTAGTTTTACTGAGAAATTTATTAGCTAATAAAATGAATTAATCATTTTTCAGTTTCGTAAAACGACTTTTAGGATACCCTACATATTGTACTTCTGTGATATGTAGTAATAGTTTTTCGAAGATCCGTTGAAAGTTCATTAAGCTGATTCTCTCTTTTAGAAACTGCCAATCTTCTCATATTAGTTTTATCACCAACGAAAGAGTCGATCTTACCTTAAAAATAATATAAATATTCGAGATTCACTTTTAAACATTTTAATATTTATTAGTTCGATTAAGCTTACTCATAGTTTTGCTTTTAGTGTTACTAAGCAAATTATCCAATTGTTCTTCCATAAAACGAATAATAGATTGCAACTGTGACAAATCCTCATTTCTTTGTCTTTTAAACGCAATGTTTTCGATATCAGCTTCGTTTAGAGTTTCATTAATTTTAGATTCGTAAGTCATTGAAATAATTCTAGTTCTCATATTATAAATATTAAATAAACGATCGATTGTAGCACTGTGGGCATTTTTAGATATTTCGTGTTGCTCCTTAGCTTCATCGAGGGAATTCATTAAAATTTGAATACTATATCGAATAGAATAATTTTTTGTATGTTTCTCCTATAAATCATCGTTGTAGTTGATCATTATCATAATTATTCATAAGAGGATATACCTGTGATCTTTATTATCAACTATCCGATCAAATGTACGCCATGCAGTCTCGATATCTTCTTTGATAATCGGCATTTTTGCACGCATCATTAATTCTCTCCATGATTTACGATACTTTGCTGTATTCAATGCTCCCATTTCTATTTCACGATTTAAATGTTCTCTCTTTAACGTTAATTGTCTTTCTAATGCCTCTTGCCGTTTTTCTTCTTTCGTCATTGCTTTTGCCCATCGTACTTTCCTTCCTCTTTTCGGTGGCATATTCTTTTAATAAATAACAATTATTATTATTATAAAGTATATAAAATATAAATTAAAAAAAAAAAAGTTTAATACATTTTGAACGACCTATTTTATAGTTCAATTAATTTATTGTCGCATTTTTGAATATTTATTGTTTTTATATTGGCTATAGAAATTAGAGAGAATAGTTTTTATAGTTATTAAACAAATTATCTTACGTTTTTAATATCCTCCTCGAACGAATATGTGTTGACACGTATTTAAAAAAGAATGCAGGATATATCCTCTTAAAAAAGAACAAAAAATATTCACAGACGAGAAGTGTGTAGTCTTAAGCAATTTGAATAAAACCATCAATAAAATGCTATATGTTAATGATATTTTTAATCATAATAAAGATTCTCTGGGAATTCCAATAATTTTTGATGGTTCTGTTAAACTTGTTTGCATCTTACAAGGTTACATAACATTTTCATTCGATGCTTTTATATTAGTCATTACATACATTTGTCTTTTGTTTATTACAACCGTATTCATTTTTAAATTATAAAAAGATTAATGATTTTATGAAGATTTTAAATCAAAGAAAATATGAATGAACGTACTGATGATATTCTACGAGAAACTAAACTCATTTATTCGTATGTTTGTAAATGTCATTTGAAGAAGAATGTTTGATCTTTCACAATCGTTTAGATTAAAATGACCTCGTTATATGTTAATTATTTGAAGATACAAATAAACGTACCATTATCACTAAAAAAGAAACTATAGCTGCCGAAAATAAAACCGATGATTTAAAACGTAGTTCAAATTCATTTTTAATATTAAAAAAGATTTTTTTACGCGATATTCTTAAAAAAAATATATAAAATTGCGTAATGACATTATTTTCCTTCGAAATATGAATGCATAATTAATCTCCCTATTTGTCATCATATAAGAAAAATAATATTTTCTTCTATAAATATCATCTAATACATGAATTTAATTAAAAAAAAAAAAAAAGAAGAAGAAGAAAAAATAGGCAGCTCATCGTTAGATAACTTCGATGGTGATCAAATCATGGATAATCTACTATTACAAAATTCAAATCTAAAAGGAATGCGTTAGAATTAAGAATACGAAGATCGAATATAGGAATACGAAGGTCGTTATAAAGGTTCTTTTTAAGAGGATTGCGTAAAATGACAAAGAACTCATCGTTTTTCAAATAAAAAATTCTTGCGAAGTCACCAGTCGGGTTCAATGTCATCCTTGGTAAGGTGTGACGAGAAGAAGAAAACCGGAAAGATGAGAATGAAAGATAAACTTGTGTTTTCTACGAGAAACACGAATATGCACATATATAACTTGAAGTAGTGATTACTTTGAGAGAAAACTATTGGTGGAACGATGTTAAAAATTTTAGTCTGTAGTCAAGATATTGTTATGGAAGGGGCATCTTACTCGATCTCGTACTATAAAAACTCTGGAAACTCGATCTAGGATAAAGGGTACGTTAGTTTTAACTTAAGATCAGGACACAATCAAATAAGGTTCGTAAGAAAACATTTTAACTTATGTTCTATCGTGATCTTTTTTTTTTAATATTATACAAAATAATACGAAATATCTAAAATTAAAAATAGTGTTGTTAAAAATAGAAAAAGTCAGTGAGTTTTATTGTAAATATATTGTGTATTGCATAATTTTATAATATTATAATTGGATCGTTTATTTTGAAAATGATTTAAGTCCAATTTTTATTCGAAAATGGACTAACACCACTTTTGTAAGAAACGATCCATATAATATTATTATTTCAATATATATACGCACATAAGGAGGAGAGAGAGAGAGAATATTGAGAAACATGAATTTTCTTTTCTCAATAGATGAAGTTCCATTACTTATTGGCATTAATAACACTCCTGACGGTGGCTTATGCAGCGTCAGAGACCACTCAAGATTTATCGGATTCGTCATTGGAATTTAACGAGGAAAATAAAACACGAGACAAGAGGGGTTTACTTTTAGGAAAGGCTGCCCTAATTGGGGGTGGTGCTCTACTTGCTAAAAAAGCCCTTCTAGTTGGAGGTGGTATCCTCGGTGCTAAAGCATTGCTTGGTGCTGGTTTATACAAAGCAAGGTAATTTGACAAAAATATTAATTAGATTTTTTTAAATAATTTTATCATTTACAATAATACCATTGACAATGATCGAATAATTTTCTTTCCTAGTTTGGGACATGGTTATGGCTATGGTGGATATGGTTATGGTGGAGGATATAGCGGAGGATATAGCGGAGGATATAGTGGTGGATATAGTGGAGGATATAGTGGAGGATATAGTGGAGGATATGGTTACGGAGGTGGACATAGCTACGGCGGTGGATATGGACATGGATATGGATACCCAAGTGTGAACCATTATTATGCTCAACCATCTTACGCGAATTATCATTCTCATGGTTATTGGCGATAATTTTGATATACCCTGTAAGTATATATCCTTCTATGATACCTTCACGTTATTTTTCGTATTATTCATATACACATATTTATGTTACAGAATGCAGTATTGAAAAAAAAGACAAATTGAGAATCGTATTTTTTTATTCGAATTTTGAAATAAAAGTATACGAATCGTATCGTACTTTATTTCACATAAAAATTGTAAAAATAGCGTGTAACCAAAAAACATGTTAATGAGATTATTTTTAATTATCTTTATAACCGATTCATTGATCATTTTATAATAAAACAAATTCAATAAATATTAAATTGGAATAAAAAATAAATCAAAATAAATATCTCTCCTAGATCATTAGAATAAATTAGTTATAATCACTTGGAAGAATAATAGATTTTAAAATGATATTAATATCATCGACATTTACATCATTACAGCACTGTTATGTGTTATAATCGAAGCAATGTATTCGCTAATATTACGTGACGCGAAATTTTGATATGCCGATTTCGATACCCGATCATAATCCTGTGTTTCTTTTCTCTTTAAGGAAGTATATTAAAATTGACTTAAAACAAAAAATCAAATTTAAATACAAAATTCATACACACAGATTACGCTCAAATTCGTATAGAAGTAAAAGAAAATTTGATTGGTTAATTTTTATTCCTTACTATACTTCTTCGTTCTTACACGATGCATAAGATTTCGTATGCGTTATCTAACCGTGAATTTAGTTTATCGAAATAAATAAAAAAGATCATCCCAAGCACGTTCGATCAAAGATTGTGTATATGTATTCAATTACAAGTACGGAATCCTAATGAACCTTTTTATTGAACACTATACTTGTTTATATACTATTATATATGTGTGTGTAACTATGTAAGGGAACAATGCGGATAAAGAAGTCAACTAATCGAAGGTGCGAGACAAGAAAGTGTTATAGTATATCAATGAACTGGAAAATACGTCAACTTACTTAATGATGTGTATGTGTGTATTCCACTGTGAAAACGAAAACGATGACCGACATAGAAAGTGTCTGATGTCCACTCAGATTTCGTAAGCTTACATGGAAATTTCACTAATGGGTTGGAACAATAGCCTACATTTGAAAGTTGAACAAGGATCTACCCAAAAAAAAAATAAAAAGAAACTTAAGAAATTCTTTATAATTTTATTGTATTTTATAGTTTTTTTTTTATTATACAGGGTATCTGAGAAATTACTGTACAATGAAGAAAAAAACATTTTTTTAAATAAGTAAAATATATATCTTCAATCATCATATCTACTCTGTTTAAAGTTGAAATTAAATTTGTTAATTAAATGCTGTAACATAATATGTAATTAAATGAGATTGTCTTTCTATTTTTTTTTCTTCTATTAATTTTCTATTAATTCAATTGAAATTCTAAGACAACACAATATAGAATAAAATCTTATCGATATTGAGACAGAAAGTCAAAAACATCGAAGAAATGCTCAACGATACGATCGTTCGTGTTCAGACTGTAAAATGTACTTATGTCTTTGCTAACCAAGAGGTAGGTTGACTATAAAATCACGAATTCGCTCGCTGTTAGTCACAGTACTTTTTCTTATCCAGAAGTGTACAATAGCAAAGCCTAAAGGTAAGTAAAAGATACGGTGATTTTGTAATTAGAAAAAGTTCACTTCATCTTCTTATCCGTCTTAAAAAAAAATTCTACATATAAATCTAACGTTGTTTTTTTAATTTCGTAGATGCAACAATACACTATCTTCGTCGTCCTAGTGGTATGCAGTTGTGTTGCATTATGTATAGCTACCGAAATTGATAATAACCAATACGATCATCAAGCAGATACATTTAAAACCCTCGATACAACAAATGAGTTTAATAATGGGGCTGAAGAACACACAAGAATGAAGAGAACACTTTTCTTAAAAAAGAAATTATTAGGCGCTGGAATTTTGGGATTTGGTTTGGGTGTTGCTAAAGGGTATAACATTCGTTGTAAGAATTTTTTTAATTTCCTTTTTTTTTCTATTATTTCTTACAATTATTTTCTGCTTCTAGTTACAAACTTGGATACTACAGTGCTCCTGAAGTTCATCGTATATATGTACCACCACCACCACCAGCTGTTAAATATGTAGAATATGTTGAAAAACCAGTTTACATTTCAAGAATTATCGAAAAACCCACGCCAGTTTACAAATCGGCTCATTTAGATTTTGAACCATCCTGGTCGCAACCTGATCCCTCACCTACCTACGGGTAATTAATTATTATCTCATAAATATCTAATTGATAAATTCATTCATATATTACTCATATATTTTATTTGTTTTAGATCCTGGTAAAAATAATATTTTGTATTTTTAAATAAAATTCATAAAATATAAATGTCATTCAAGGAGTCAGCGATAGAATTCGATAAATTTAAATTTAAAAGAAAACATTTGTATTAGTTTACATACATCGAAATTTATTTCTCAAGTATTCATTAGGCTTATTAGAAAAATCAAACACAGTTTCTAAGCTTGCTCCTGTTTGTAACCAAAAAAATACTACATTTGTTAAATAAAATGTTGTTTTTATAATAAAACATTGTTTTTATAATCTGTTCTTTATAATATATTAATTATTCTCCATAACCATATGAATATAATAATAATATATGATATAATTTTGAATAGACAATATAGATGTTCTATAAAAATAGAATTTAAAAATAGTGCATTATGGCAAACAAATTAGTAACCAATGATATTACAGCATGACTGTTGAGCGGGAGAATAATAGCTATTCGTTATAGTTATGAACAAAATAAAAATGTATAAGAAAAATGATAATTAAATATATTTATAAGAATGCGCAGAACCCATGCGCAGAAACCCATGCGCAGGGTCTTATAATGACGTATTGTTATATATGTGTACTATGCGTCATAGAAGATTGTTGTCAAAAATCCTTATCTCTGCCATAGAAATGATTGCATAAAATTTAATAATTCTAATAAGAATAAGAATATATTTATAGTGTTTAAACATATCTCGATCATTTATTCTTTTCACGGCTATAAAGTGTGATAATAATAATTAATTAAAAATAAGTGAATTTTTAAACAAAAGAACATGGAACAAACGGGTGATCGTCCACAATGGCTTTTGGAATTGGAAAATAGAAAAAGAAAGGTTGTATTAGCAATTATTACCATGTAATATTTGATATAGACAAATTTCATAGTATTTATAAGATACAAATTTAATTTTTTTAGTATGAAAAATCCATTAAGCTAGCTTTATCAATTTATTTTTAACATATAACCTAAGTTATATATACAATTGTTTACTAGTTATACATTATTTCTCTTATTATGTATTTTATTTCCTTTTTTTTAATTTTTTTGTTAATTTTGTATTGATTTATTTATTTATTTATTATTCTCCTTAAATTAGCCCCGTTTAGCGCATGAAGCTGGAGCAGGAGCGCCATGCATGATATGTAATGCTTTGTGTCCTGGTTTAGATTTGCACTTTTGGCGAAAGACATGTAAAATTTGTAAATGTAGCAGAGACGATCATGATGTTGTCAATGATGATTTTCCACAATTCGATTTATTATTTGGTCCATCTGGAAAGTCTAAAAGAAAACCTATGTGTAAATACTATCCCATCATTTATTTTATTTTTATTATTATTAACCCCTTGTGTTATATGATTTAACATTCTGAGCTGTGTACTATATTAAATGCTATATTTTATGTTTCTAATATTTTTCATGTTTTGACTGAAAATCATTCAATCACAAGTCTCATACGTTATTATACTGCGAAGGGTTAATATTATATAATTTAAATTATATGTGTAAAAATATATCTATACTAAATTAAAATTACATTTCAGTATTGGCTATATCAAATAAAAAGCAAGTTAACAGTGAAACCAAATTTGACTGGATACCGCCAGACACAACTAAGGAACTTGCAACAGATTACATGAATGCTTTACCTGTTGAAAAATTACCTATTTCGGGATCTAATGGTGCGATATTAAGGAAACAATTATTGCAAAAACAATTGCCATTACATGATATCGATCATAAGGCATGCGATGAACTTAGCGAAATAGAGAAAAAAGAATTGGAAAATTATGTGGAGAATTTAAAGAAATATGCTGGGCAGGGTAAAGTAATGAAGGTATGTTTTCTACTATTTGATATATATATATAATATTTCTACTGTTTTTATATAAATCTGTTTCTTTTTTATGATAGATGCTAGGTGCACGTCCATTTGATCGATCATTGATGACACCAGTTAATGCTACAGATATGCAACGTCTCCACTCGCAGCAAAAACCACAAATATCTATGACCATACCATTACTTCGAATACCTAGCAGCTTTGCCAAAAATATTCCACATTCTAAAGTAGCTTATAAAAATAAACTTGATGAAAAAGTTAATACGGAAACAAAAGACAATGAAAGAAACATTTCTGGTAATTAAAATATTACATTATTTTTTATTGATTGAACAGATATGAATATTGTCATAAACTTTACCATGATTTTATCATATTTTTTGCAGATAATAAATATTCTAATCCAGGCTCGTTCCATAAATTAGTGAATTCTTCCATACCCACTTATGATGCTAACTCAGAACTACCTGCAATTTGTCAACACGAATATTGTGAACCTCTTCATTGTAAACACGCAGAAATCAATTCATGTTCTGTACCTATGACAAATCATGATAAAAAACTTAAACATACAGAGCAGAATAATCTACCTCATAGAAACAATGTTGATTTTCAAACAGAACCACTTAATATTGAATTATCAAAATCCGATGAAAATCAAGAAATGGATCTTCAAGAAGTTGCAGATAATATTTTAGCAAACGCATTACTTCCACCAAGTGCAATAAATGTGCATGATATTGTTAGTAGTACTTTGGATAAAGATGAGTTAATGTTTATACGTGATAAACTTAACAGCAAATATAGCATGCAAGATAATTCACAAGGTAATCATACACGAAGTTTCCCACATAATAAAGGAGTGGACAAGGCAGGTATTGTAGACTCTCAACAAAATATTTTACCGATTGGATCTACGTCTAAAATAGCAGATATGAACAAAAATGATCAGCAACATGCAGCTAAGCCTGCAACAGCAGAAAAACGTATATCTAAACCTTTATCGGAAGTGATTCAATCTACTTCTGCCAGTAATATTGCACCTAATTTTATTCACAATAAAGCAAACACTATGCATCCAAGAAATAAATCAACTAACGCTATTTTACATCCATCGCAAATACACAATGCGGATTCGTTTGAAAATATTCCAATATCATCTATAAATTCACCGGAGAAATATGATATGAATCATAAAGAAGTGCTTACGAAATCTGAATCATCTACATCGCCATCTGATATCGAAAATACAAATTGCGTAAAAGGTACATTAAGTGGCATTAAAAATGCCCTATCAGATATTTCTTATTCAGAGAATTTACAAAATCAAGTATTCCCATATGAGCCAAATTGTAAAGTAAATCAGTCTACAGAGAGTCAACCAGATATTGATGCTCTTAACGGAGCTGTTAAAGGTTTATCCGTTGAAACGACAAAACCGCAAAATTGTGAAAAGTGTAGAAAAGTAATTAATATTGGGGACGTAGTTATAACTGTAGATAAAGCTAAAAATATATTATGGCATCCTGGATGCTTCGTTTGTTCCGCATGTGATGAATTACTCGTCGATCTTGTATATTTCTATTATAAGAGTAAGTTGTATTGCGGTAGAGATTTAGCAGCTTTGTTAGGAATTCCAAGATGCTTTGCCTGCGACGAGGTAAGTCAATTATATAAGAATTGTTATATGATTTAATTTATACTATAATTTAATGTTTATGTGTATTTCTTTTGCAGTTAATTTTTGTACGAGAATACACAGTTGCCGAAGGACACAATTATCATGTAAAACACTTTTGCTGCTGGGATTGTGACATTCCGTTAGCTGGCCGACAATANAAAATTGTGAAAAGTGTAGAAAAGTAATTAATATTGGGGACGTAGTTATAACTGTAGATAAAGCTAAAAATATATTATGGCATCCTGGATGCTTCGTTTGTTCCGCATGTGATGAATTACTCGTCGATCTTGTATATTTCTATTATAAGAGTAAGTTGTATTGCGGTAGAGATTTAGCAGCTTTGTTAGGAATTCCAAGATGCTTTGCCTGCGACGAGGTAAGTCAATTATATAAGAATTGTTATATGATTTAATTTATACTATAATTTAATGTTTATGTGTATTTCTTTTGCAGTTAATTTTTGTACGAGAATACACAGTTGCCGAAGGACACAATTATCATGTAAAACACTTTTGCTGCTGGGATTGTGACATTCCGTTAGCTGGCCGACAATATATATCTGAAAATGATCATCCTTTGTGCCTTCCTTGTTATCAGAATACGTATGCGAAAACTTGTAAGGCATGTAACGCGGTAATTGCAGCTGATCAACAAGGCGTTGCCATAAAGAATTTAAACTTTCATGCGACAGAAATGTGTTTTTGTTGTTACATGTGTAAAAAATATTTACTGAACAGTAGAATGGCAGTAAAAGAGGATAAACTATTTTGTAGCAAGGATTGTATTTCTAAATTTTCCAATTGATTGAAAAATATTCTTACATATCTATCGTTCGATGTCACTCGATATTATCAAAGTATAAATCAAATTTATATTTTTTATCTTTGCTAATATTATTAATTTAGTAAAACAGATTTGCTTGCAATTATGCCATACAAGTATAACCACATTTTTAATAATAATAATAAGACTCGTGGATTATACATTTATAGAAAGTCCATAATAAGTGTATATATACGATAATATATATTTTATTTTTATAATCCCTTACTTTATACATATTAATTTTGATAATAATAAGTTTCATTACATGATTATTGTAAACAATGAGAATATGTAATGGAAATATTTTTCTTATACTTCGACTTTTGTAAGATTATTTCTTAATAAAAAAAAAAAAAAAAAAATAGAAAATAACACATATCAAAAATGATTGAATTAAATCTTGAAAATTAAAATATATATATCGTAACAATTATATTTTTCAATTACAATGAACGAATAATATAGCATATAAAATATTACAAGACTCAAAACAAAAAAGTAGAAACATATAATTGACAAGAAATTATATTTTTACACATATCAAAGGAATTTGATAAAAATATTTATCTTATTAGAAAAATGCCAAAAATACATTTTTTGTTTGTTTGTTTATAATAATAAGATTATAATTTCTCGTTAAACTAGAGTGATTATTTTTATAAATATATATTTATATATATATATATATAAGAATACAATAGAGACAATATTAAAGTGAAATGATAACAGATATTCGTGCATAAAATTTAATGTTACAGACTCCGATAAAAAATATTTTATATGAACGATTTAAAGATATAAACTTAACTTAGATTTCACTCGGAATCGCTATCAATAACAGTTTGAATTCTTTTGTACGCGTTGCGAGTTTCGCGATATCGTGATGGAGTTTCCGTGGATATTATTGAATTTTTATTATTATCCATCCCTCTGCGAGAACGTGTAACGCGTCCTACAAAGAAAATATTTTATGACATAAAAAAAATTGTTCGCATGCTCATATATTTATTTGGAATATGTATGTAAAATTATTTAAATTTAAGCAAATTCTAAAAAAAGAAGTATAATAACCTTCTGATATAATGTTGCTCTTATCTAACTCTGATACTTCTTTTAGCCTTTCGTTATGTTCTTTCACTTTTTTGCATTTCTCCAAAGTTGGCCTTCCATTAATTCCATGTTCTGCCAACAACGATTTTAATCGTCTTACTTTAGCTGCGTTAGACTTGCATCCACCCCATATTTCTTGATAAGATTTAACATTAATACCAGCAGCTCTTATATATTTTTTTAATGATTTTATCCTTTTATCATCTTCAAGTTTCTAAAATAAGATACAACATTGGTATACTACATCATGCAATAAATATACATTTCATTCATTTATATAGATTGTACTAACGTTAGAACCACGTTTCTTCTTTTTACCATCATTTGCTTCATCTGGATCATCATTACTTTCGCTTTCGGTTCTAGATGATTCATTACCAGAAGAATCATCCTCTTGTTCATCTTTATTTTCATCAACCGATTTTGTTACTCTTTCAGCAATTTCTTTGACATCATTCTTTTCAATGTCATTGTCTTTATCATCATCATCATCATCGTTATCCTCATTTCCGTTGTCATTACTCGTACTTTTATCATTGCCTTTTCTCAAATTAACTTTTCGTGCACCACGACCTCTTTTAGATACAGTTAAAGGTTTAGTAGTTTTCTTGTTCAAATTTTTCTTAGGTTTTTTCTTATTTTTTGGCTTATATTCTTCGCCTTTCGTATTATTATCTGAACTATCTTCAGAACCAGAAATTTTCACGTTGGAAGATGTTTTAACATTTTTCTGCTTTCCTTGTTTAAGATTTTTCTTCCTCTCGTTTAAATTTTGTTCTTCAGATTCTTCTACTTCAGACGAACTAACTTCAAGTTCAGATTCATTCGGTTTAGCTTTGACGATAATAGTTTTTGTTCTTGGTTTAAGATCTTTATCTTTATCACTTTCTGAACTGGAGTCTTCCTTGTCGCTTGCACATTCTACTGAAAGTTCCAATCCATCTACTACTTCTGTTTCTTTAGTAGATGACGTAGTAACATTTAAATTAATACTTTCATCTAAACTATTTTCAATATTCTTCAATGAATTGTTCACGTTCTCATTTGCAACGGATTTATCAAGTGTTTCAGTAACCTTTTGCATTGTATGAAAAAAAAGAAAAAGCAAATATTAATATCTTTCATATATAAATAATAAAAAAATATAAGTAATAATATTATAAATATTACACCCTTTAACTACAGAACACTGAAAAGCAAAGCTTGGCAATAATATATCATTCACTATAGGCAAAAATTTTGCATTAAGGTTTGCATATATTGCTCCCAGTTAAAGGGTTAAACTATACAAGCTTGTACTGTTATATCTGTTCAACAAAATAATTTCTTAAATTTATATGATAAAATATAATTATATGTATTTATTTCTTACAGAAGAATCCTCTTTTGGTTCATCATTTGACTTTTCATCGTCGGTTTCATTTGTACTATCATTTGCTTTTGGCAAACTGTTTCTATTATTTTCTTCTTCCTTTTCTTCTTGCTTTTCTTCTTCTTTTTCATCTTCTTTTTCTTCTTCTTCTTCCTCTTTTTCTTCTTTCTCTTCTTCTTTTCTCTCTTTATCTTCTACTTCATCAGACTTCTTATTAATATTATTAGTACATAAAGATATGCTTTCCTGATTATTCGTTGAGTTAGTGTTTTCTTTTATTTCTTTCTTTGAATCATCATTTGAATCATGAGATGTTGATCCATTTGAAGCTGGTACTTTTTGCTCTGTAGAATTACGAGACTTCTTCGTAGGTAATGTTTCTTCTTCTGAAGATATCTCACGTTGTCTTTTGCCTGATATTTTATTTGACTCGTTGGATACTTCTAAAGCAGACATTTCAACACCTACCTCTTTATTCTTATTGTTATGATTTGATTCGTTCATATTAAATTATGCAATCTGAAATGAAACACTACGATTATATTATTTCGAAATATATTTCATTAAATAGATATTTTTTTTTCATCACTGATGAGTAAGCAACTCTTCTATATTCGTATAATGCAAAATAAAGCGTCATCATTTAATATAGAATATAAACAATGTCATACGCCATTAGATAAAAAGAAACAATTTAATGATTTGATTATGTAAGCATTAATTACATTTAAAAAATTGTATAATTTAAAAAAAAAATATATTTATATATATGCGTATATTACTTAAATAAATATTTTTTCAACAAAATATATATCGCTTGCATAAAGTAATAAGAAACTGCGTGTTAGAATGTATACATAACCTAAAGTATAGGGTAGCATTTGTCTTAGATATATCTCAACGACTAAAAAGAATAATCTTAAATAAATAATATTTATTAATTTTTTACGTACTTACAGTCACAAATGATTTAAATATTCTCAGCAAAATATCTATAATGCATTCTTTTATCCCGCCTTTTCTTCTATTTACTTCACTATGGCGACCTCCGCTTATCCCGCCTTTTCACATACATTAAAATATACATACACTCTTACGCACGCATGACATGAAGGGTAATGTAGAATGTGTTGTATTTACCCAGTGAACACAGAACAATAATGTGACGCTCGATGTAGATCATGTTAATGATATAAAATTTTTACATAAATATGACGTAAATCTGACGTAGAACAAATCTGTCTGTAACAATTATGATTTAAATCTTATGTAATATTTACATCATGTTTTGATGCTATTTCGACATCATAATTTTTACATATTATTTATGTAATAAATAAGACAAACAATTGCATAAGTTAAAAATTGTTTGTTGTATGTTATGTTAAATATGACATAACCTCTTCGGACCCTGTGCACATTGTAATGTACATAATACTTTTTATTTTACTCTCTACTCTCTACTCTAGTTTTCTCTCTCTCTCTTTTTTACTTTATCTACTATTACTTGTAAACTACTTGTACAAACCTGCACCTCCTTATAAGAAAGGAACGATAGAATGGACAAAGCTAAAACGTTTACATGCTATTTAAAAAAAATCTGGGTCTGAAGAGGTTAGCATCAGGTGTAAATAATACTTTTAAGTATAACTGATATAATAATGAAGTGATGACTATTTTTAACTTAATTACTACAAATTCAGAAAATTTACAAATATAAATACAAATATTTAACATCATATTTACGTAAATGTGTTTACTGGGAATGTATCATTAAAACAGACATAATTTGTAAACAACAATTCTACCAAATAGATCTGTACTTTCATTAAATGTTAATTGAAATAATTTTCCTGTAGCCGGATTTTGTAATAAAAAGCGTTGAACTGCGTTAATATCATTTGGATAAAAGTTTTGATGAAGAATGGTGCTTTCCGTATCATCAATAATATTAGCAGAACAAACTTTTCCAGCAAAGCCACCTTGAAATTGAATCTCAAATCCAGATATAGTATTTGTATTTTCAAAAGTTATCTTTATCCACTGTGGCAAGCCCTACAACATATAACAATATTGTATTAAACATATATCTTTAATACGTTTTCAAGTTCTACAATTTTATTTTATTATGCAAAACTTAACTCCACATTCAACTGAATTTCATAGAAACATGTTAATAATTTGTTACTTACAGCATCAGAATACCAACACGTTTCATCATAATCGTCGAACATACATTGTTTTCCAAAATTTCTGGTATCTTTATTTATTACCGAACTAACTCTGTTTAAAAAAAATGGTTTTTTTTTAAATAATAAAAAAAAGAAATACATATATATAGATTAAAATGTAAATATAGAGAAAGAGAAAGGAATATCATTAAAGAAAAAAAATATTCGATTAAATAAAATAACTTAAAATAAGAAACTAACCGACATTCAAATTTGCACTCTTTTAATAAATCATTCATTATTATTGTATTTATTTATACATTCAATACAAATGTTTATGATTATTAGAGATTTGTTTAAAGATATACAAAAGCACAAATTGCATGAAGTAAAATGTTTCTGTAGGTTAGAATACTCCAAAAAGTGACAATACTTTATTCGTTGATTTTAGGCATATCGACTTATTATAAAATAAATAGTTATAATATTAATTTGAAAAATTTAATTATTTTATAGATAAATATATATACGTAAAATTAATAAATTTTTTTTTGTTTTTTGAAATTGCATCCAAGTACCATTGTAAGATGAAAACTCAACGAATATATGTTAGTCACGTATACGTAAACAAAATTTGAAATTATGATCAAATAAGGGATTTTTAATTATTATTATTACAATTATGCAATTATCCTATTAAAAATAATACGATAAAAAATTTTAAAATTAAATTTATTAATTCATAAAATATTAAGTTGTATAACAAAATTTGGACTCGTTTCACATTTGAAGTTTTGACAGTATGAAATTGTTCGTATTAAAATAAAACAAAAAATAAAAAGTATTTATTATATTATTAATTAAAAAACAAAATTGACAATAAAAATAATTAAAATAAAATGCAAAGAAACAAATATATTAAAAGAAACGTGGGCCTATTAAATATTAATGAAAAAACACAAATAATAAAAAATATATATCAACCTTTTAAACGTTTCGTTTCAAACAAATTAATATTTGTTCCTCATTATTATATTTAAATTTACAGATATATTATCCAAATTTATTACAAATTTTTGAATAAAAATTCAAACAAATTTATTTAATTATTTAAAAAAAATTTATTTAAAAAATAAAGATACAAGAAATATATTTATTTATAAACGTTGTCGAATTTTTCCTAGTAAAATAGAGGCTTGCGATTGGTCGTTAATTGAAATAATAAAATTCAACCAATCACATTTGTTCAAAACTTAAGTGAAATAAATTTTGGTATGTGTCGTCAAATATACGAACTATTGTTTGATTTTAGGAACAAAAATGTATAAACAGCACAAGCTAGTCGATTCGCATCAAGTACTGTGATATATCTAAGGCATCGATGGCTTGGATTTGTTGTGCATGTTCTTTGTAATAATTTGTGGGTAAAGGATTTAAAGTTTAGATTCTTGATAAAGATTTTTTTCACATCTCTACATATATACTACGTCATAATGGCTGAAAGCCGTGAGGTGATTTTAGCTGATTTTCAGGTAATTTATTTTCAACAGAATATATATACATCAACGTTTAAAGGGTATTAAAAAATTATTATGATTTAAGGTTATGGTTGAATTGCTGGATGACATTGGCAATAGTTGAATATAAAAATTTGTATGACACAAAGACATTTCTTTTAAATATTATTTATATTTTATTTAAACTATATTGATTATGATAATAATATAATAATGATATTAATAACAATTAATCATTGCCAATTTTTCTTCTTTAATTAGTCCTCTTTTTTTTTTTGTTTCATTATCACGAATAATTTGTAATTAATTGATATTTTCGTGATAAGTAGTGTTGTTTTTTGTTTCTAGAAAAATCAAATTCAATTTTTTCTGTTTTATATAAGGAACAAATAAAATTATAAATTGGAGATCATAATTTTGTTAATTTAATTTTTGGCTATAACTTTGATTAAATTTGTATTTTTTGTAGGCATGTACAGGAATTGACGATGTCGGGGAAGCAATTCTTTACTTGGAGGAAACAAATTGGGATTTATTGGTAAATATTTTCTCATGATTGCATGCATTATTATTAAGATACAATTATAATATCATATGTAAATATATATTTTGATAATGTGCAGGCAGCGGTGAATCAAGCAATGCCGCGTGGTACTCAACAACTTCCATTTGATATGGATCCTGAAGTAGAAATGATAGAAGAAATAGGAAGTATACCTCACTCATCTATAATAACGCAAACAAGTTCTATCAAGAATGCTGATTCTGCTAAACCAGAAATAATAGAAGATGTTAGACCTGGAACGAGTCAATCGAAAGTTGCTAAAATGCTTACATTCCGTATTTATCATTTAACCAAGATACATAAAATAGATATATCTGAATTATCTACAGTAGGTGAGTGTTTTTAAAAACCTATTTTAATATATTATATCAACATGTAATATAAAATCTTAAAGAAAATATCGATATTATCTAAGAAAGATAAAAATAAATATTAGGTGAACTTAAGCAATCTATATGGGAACAAACAAATATTACACCGTGTCAGCAAAAAATACGTGGATGGAAGAAAGAACCTCACACGAACAGTACTGTTCTTCAAACGTTAGATTTACCAAAAGAAAATACATTACATGTGACGTCTATTTCGAAAAATTGGGATTTAGCAGACGAAATGTATATAATATTAAATTATTTCTATATAAACATATATATATATATATATATATATATATTAATTTTTCTCTGTATTGTATTTATTATAAAAATGTGTTTTTATATTTTTAAGCGTATGTTTGTCGGATCGTGTCACATCAACTTATACTCTGAATATCAAAGATGAAATACACAATGAATCATACAAATTAAAATTTCCTGGAACACATACAATATTGGATGTTAAAACAAGTGTATACTCATTGATCGATGTGCCTGTTCGACATCAACAATGGAAAGGTTGGCCCACGTCATTGAAAGATGATAATGTAATGTTGGCACAAAGCGGTATACATTATCCGGAACATGATTTATCCATTAGTAAGCTACCTTCTAAAGAAGAGAAAAAGGTATTTTCCGAATTATTCATATTCTATATTATATATTTTTTTTATATTATTTATTCTACAATAGAGTATTTATAATTATAAGATGCATTATACAATTATAAACATTAAAATATAAGAAATTAAAGAAATTATAGAATTATGCTCGTTAAATCGAATTATTAAATTTAATATAATTTAAAGAAGTATAACACATACAAATAAAAAATTAAGCCGTAAAGTGAATAGTGTGAAAGATAAATTATTCAAATTATTTATTTAACAAGCTTTGTTTTCTTTATTTTTATTTATTTCTAAGTTTTTATAACGAGCGATAAATAATTTTGGATTAAAATAATATAATTTCATGATTTTAGGATGTTGTAGAATTAATTGACAGTGATAGTTCTATAGATGAACCGGAAGATGTAGAAGAATTTGATGTTCCTGAGTCATTTAATGTTGAGGATGATATTTTTATAGAAAATATCACGTCTACCAAGATACAACGTCTTAGTAAGTATATTAAAAGAAATTAATTAATTAATGAAAAAATATAATGTATTATTCATTTAATCTTCTACTTGAATTTTTTATTTGGCAGTGCCGGAAAATGTACAGGATGAAATAGTGGGTACTCTACACTTTGCGGAACAATATGAAAAACGTTATGGTCGTAATCATCCAGAATTTTTTACTGGTACCTTCGATGATGCCATAAAAGAATCATGTTTAAAGCCGGCAAAGGAGGTTTGTTTAATACATAAATAATTCAATATTAATTAGTTACAAATTTGATATAATCGTTAGAAAATAAAATGAATGTTAATTATGTTTCAGAGGAAATTATTAGCAGTGTATCTACATCATGATAACAGTGTCCTAGCAAATGTATTTTGCACGGAATTATTAGGTTTTGAAACGGTGCTTCAATTGCTTTCTGCAAATTTTATTTTTTGGGGTTGGGATATCACGTATGAATCTAACAAACAAAAGTATATATAAATCATATTCTCTTTCTGTTTCGTACAATTAATCCCAATAATTATTTTAATTAAATATTACATTTTGATTCATAGATTTTTGACATCAGTTAATCAAACACTTGGATCTGTTGCTGCATTAACTGTTAGAAATATTGACGTTGACACTTTACCAGCACTTATGATAATAATGAAATCTAGATCAAATACTGAAATATTTACTATTGTACATGGCAATGTTGGAGTTAATGAATTACTTACTAATTTAATTCAAGCAGTTGATGTTTTTCAGGTAAATATTAGAATCAACTTGTATCTAAATGAACGCGTATAGCAAAGAAAAATTTCTAAATAGAAATATTAATATTTTATGGGATATAGGAACAAAGACGTACGGATATTGGCGTAGAAGAAGAAAGACAAGCTAGAGAAAAAGTCAAACAGGAACAAGATAAAGCTTATCAAGAGAGTTTAGCTGCAGATAGGTAAATAGAATAATTAATCACATAAATTTATTAATCGTATTCATTTCTTCACTTTACTCTTACTTTTTATTTATACATCTTTTTATAGAGCAAAAGAAGAAGCTAAACAAATGCAAGAAGAGATTGAAAAACGACGAAAGAAACAGGCAGAAAATGAGAGGCTAGCTGAAGAAGCAAGAAAGGAAGCTCATAGACAGGCTATAGAATCTAGTTTACCTCCCGAACCTCAACAAAGTGCGGGTGATGGTGTTCTCAAAGTAAAAGTACGACTTCCAGCTGGCAAATTTCTTGAACGTAGATTTCAGCCAGATACGCCACTTCAAACACTCCTTAATTTTTTAATCGTCGAAGGTTATCCCACGGAAGAATACAAAGTTCTTTCTAGTTGGCCCCGAAGGGATGTAAGTAGATCATGTAAGCAGTTTAAGTTCTTATCTTATAGTTACCTTTTTTTTTTTATTGATTGATTGATTGATTGATTAATCAATCGATTAATCTTCAAAGTGTTTGATTTTAATATTTCCCATGTTATATTAATTCTTTTTCCTTTTTTTTTAATAATAATGTTTGACATAAGCATTTAATCGTATTACAAGAATCACAAGCCTAATATTGTTAATTACAGTTGACATCAATGGATACTAAAATGACATTATCGGAACTAAAGTTCTGTCCACAAGAAACAGTAATATTAGAGGAACGATAAATTATTTGTTACGATTAAATTAAAGTGTAGATGTTAAACATCAAAAAATATTCTTAAAATGTATTTATTTAAAAAATTTACAATAGTAAATGATTAATTTGAATCTTTATTATATTTACGGTGTAACGTCATGATTTTTTTCATATTTTTTTGCCTTTTCTATATAGATAAATATTAACAGGTATAGTTTGATTTTGTAAAAACTCATTATTATACTTTCATACATGTGCATTGTATGTTTTAACTATTCACTAAATAATAATAAATTACATTTTGAACAATTCTCGATAATTTCGTTCTTATTTTTTATTATAATTATGAAAAAATAAATTGAAAAATAAGAATATACTAATAAAATTTTGTTAGTATTGCATATATTTTAATTACAAATATAAAGATGCTGCAAAAACAATGTCTCTCTTCATAAGTTTAATTGCTTCGCTAAATTTATTTTCCAAATCTGTATTTCCAATATTTTTAGCAGCTTGACATAACTGTCTAAGAACTTCTTCTAAACGTCGCATACATCTTATTATGGATCCTAAAATATATAAACGATTATAATATATTATCGATTTTTTAACGATAATAAAAAAAAATATATACAATGAGTTATCGATTAACGAACATAATGTATTCTAAGATAACGTTGCTAGCTACCCAAATTGTTCCTTACTCGATTACTCACTATGTATATATATATAATTTTATTGACTATCATCTATACCTTCAAATATATCTGTCATTTTGCATATCTGTAAGAAACTTGCACCCTTACACCAAGCATAAACAACATCCATCAGGTATGGTTTAAATCCTTCGACGTATGAATCTTCATCTAATTCCAAATTAGCTTCAGTTGAAACTTTAGCTATCCTTCGTGCTAAGTCTTGCATTTGCCTGAGTGGCCCACTTAATTCTTCCGTACTTCTAGGCATCTCATTAGATTTATCATCACACACAAAACAACTAATTAATGCTACCATTTGCGGTATACTTAATGAATTAAATAAACCATTGAAAATCATTTCGGTCATTAGCAATTCATCGGCACCGTTTAATTCACAAGCAACCCTGCCTTTTAATTCTATTACATCAGCTGCTGTACAATAGCCCATTCTTCGAAGTACACGTTTTCTACATTTCAATTCGTCCATTTGTAGTATGGATTTAGCCTGTTTTAATTCTGTTTTAGCTCGCTTTAGTTGTTTACCTAATTCTTCTTTATGCAAAAATTGTTCATACAATGTACACACATTAGAATCCTGTATTACAAACATAAAGTTAAAGAAATTTAATACTAATATTAAGTTAATTCGATATTCATTATTAATAAAATTAATAAAAATATAAACACTTACTTTTATCGTATATTCATATATTGGGGAAATGAAGAAATAATATATTAAATGATCTCTAATCTTACCTTGTGCAAAGGATGTTCGTACAATCTTTTTTCTAGAATTTCAATTTTTTTAACAATGTCTTTAAAATTCTGATCCTCAATGCGCATATCAGCTATAGGATGCAATAATGGTGGTCCATCTGGGAATCGTTTTTTCACTTCGTCAATAGTTTTCAGTACACTTTTTCTATTTGCATTGGGCCTTAAATCATTTGGATGATATAACCTAAGAGAACTGATTTGAGTAATTAACGTATGTAAAACAGGAACAACTTCCATATCACCTTCCTCTTCATCTTGACAAGGCATTGGACATCCTTCACTTGATTTTTTAGATACATGAAGTAAAATATCAATAATCAAAGTACTACTTTCCTTAATAGGATTTTTAGGAACTTTCTTACTGAAATTTACTACAATACCCCAATCAAATGTTTTCTTTCCATTTTTGACCTAAAATTAATAATAGTTTAATCATTTGAATCTCCTAGGACACTCCTTGTGAGAAAATATAATTAAAATTTAATTTCAGATATTTACAAATGATTTTACATTTAATTAAAAGACATACCTTTACCAATCTGCCAGGTTGCAAAAATGGAAGTAAATACTCAGGCTTTGTTATAAATGATCTAAATTCAGTATTTAGTCGGTCTAATTGCTCGCGAATATCATGATACGACGATATCTCATTATAATTTTCTATATTTATTTCATTGTAAGTGGCTTCTAACTTTTTTACATCTGTAAAAATGATATAATAAAATAAATAAAGTATATATTAAGTTTAATGCTATAATATAATGATACTTTGCGTAGAATAAAAACGAATACGTACTGTTGTAGAGATTTGGTATACACGCTTGATTTTGAAATTGATAAAAACTTCTCTCTAACATATATTCCGGATTAATTTCTTCTACTCTTAGAAGATTGAGTACCATGTTATATGTTAAATGAAAAGCAGAATTAATTGGATCTGGTTTTCCTTGTACAATTTCTTTACCCACAGCTGGACTAACTTGTTCATCGATCATCAAAATAACTATTCCTTTTTCATCCAAGCCTCTTCGACCCGATCGTCCAGACATCTGGATATATTCACCTGATGTTATCCAACGGAAATTTTTTCCATCAAATTTACGCGGTGCTGTAAACAAAACCGTTCTCGCAGGCATGTTTAATCCCATTGCAAAAGTTTCCGTAGCAAATAATGCTTTGATTAATCCTTCGCCAAATAAAATTTCTACGGTTTCTTTTAAAATAGGCAAAAGACCACCATGATGAATACCAATACCACGCTTTAAAAGCGGAAGTACATTTTCTACTTGTGGTAATCTTCTGTCTTCTTCGCTTAATACATCCATGGCATTGTTAAAAACTTCATTAACTAATTTTTTTTCATCCATTGTATTTAAATCTAATTGGGCCATTTGCATGGCATAGACTTCACAATCTTTTTTAGAAAAACTAAAGATTATAACTGGAGCAAAATTTCTTTCCATAATCATCTTGACCATTTTAAATATATTTGTTTGACCATCGTTAGTCGCTCGAAGACCACCTTTACGACCTTTCGTATCGCCTTTAGCAGCATCTCCATGCTGAAGACACGCCATGGCTCTATTGAAATTTTCCTCTTTAAATTGTCCATTTTCATCTACAACCTATTGTTACATAAAAACATAAGTTGTAATATTTTATATGCATTTTGTTTCATTATTAAAAATAAACATGAAGAAATCTACTTACTAAATGAATACCATCTCCACCAACTGGAAATATGAAATGTTGCAACGGCGTTGGTCGATAATCTGTATAAACAACATGACAAGGTTGTTTATGTAAATGAGCAACCCATTCAACGAATTGACGTGCATTTGGTATAGTAGCAGAAAGGAATACATAATGTACATTATCAGGTAAAAGAATTAAAGTTTCTTCCCAAACTACACCTCTTTCCTTGTCACGCATATAATGAATTTCATCGAATATTACCCAACCAACTTCTCGCATAACCTGAAGATAATAGTTTGGTGTTAAAATTAGTACGATATAGTATATATGTATATTATACGATAAGGAGATCATTCAATCAGTTAAACCTCGGAACCCCTATATAGCATGTTTCTTAAAATTTCTGTTGTCATAATAAGAACACTAGCTGTTGGATTAATTGTAACATCTCCTGTTATCAGTCCTACATCCTTAAACTCTTCATAAAATTCTCTGTACTTTTGATTACTTAAAGCTTTTATGGGAGTCGTGTATATAACTCTTTGTTTGTTTTTTAAAGAACAGGCTATGGCATATCTATTAGATGAAATTATTATTAGTAATTATTTAATTAATTTGCAAAACATATATAAAAAAATTAAAATCAATATACGTACTCAGCAACAACAGTTTTTCCTGCCGACGTATGAGCAGAAACAAGAACGGATTGATTATTTTCTATGCACAGTATTGCTTCCTTTTGAAATGGATCCAAAACAAATTTATATTCCTTAGCTGGTTTAGTCTGTTTAGTTTCTAATTTTGTATATTCATGATCAGGTGGTACGGCTACTTCATGAGTACAAGATTCTATCGTTTCCATGGTATAAATTTTTATACGTGATGTCAATTCATCGATGCTATATTAAATAATATAAATTAATAAGAGAATTTTTTGTAAATTACGTTACAAATTTTACTTTAAAATACATTATAATCAATATCATAATAAAACGTATATATATATATATATATTATTAATTATTACAAACTAATAAGCAGAAAATAAAATATTTAAAACCATTACATACTTGATATCATCCAAAATAGAATCTGTTTTTAATCTTTTTGCAACTTGCTCCTCATTATCATCTTCAAAATTACATTTAGATTTTTTACCAATATCAACATCCCTATATAGAAATTTTTAAATGAATGTTAAGTTAAATGGTGAAATAGGTTAGAAAAAGAATTGTCGATAATGTTCTTACTTTGTATATGATGAGTTTTGATCAACATCTTTCTCTGGCCTTGGTATTATTTCAACAATATCACTTGGCTCTTCAAAAACATCAAATAAATCATTGGTAAATTCCGCCATTGAGGATAATAATTTTGATATTTCTTTATCATAAATATATGAAGAATAAAAAAAAATAAATATCGAATACCACGCGTGTTTATCATAAACACGAAGTTATACGACCGATTAATAAATTTAGAAAACCAAAGCTAAGTGTTGTCAACTCTATAATATTGTGGTATCCCTGATATAGTTCTTAATAGGAATAATCGATATTCATCGATATTTCGATAATTATCGTACACCGATGTTTCGATAATTATCGGACATCGATATCACTATGAATGGTAATAAACTTTCGAATGTTGGCAAAATGTTTTAGGGACTTTATGTTTAGGTAGAGTGTTTAAGTTAGGTGATATCATTGAAATTATAAATCATTTCTTTTTAAATAGCGTCCTCGCAAATGCTTATTTCTCGATATTTTTGTACAAAAAAATTATAGAATGTTGTTCGATTGATGCTTTGTGACATGCAAAGCATTTACTCACTTTATCAATATTATATATAAATTACATTTATTAAAAATATATTATTTTCTTTATGCATATACAATCTTCGAAACGTTATATATAAATAATATTTAATAAATGAACTTTCTTTCGAAGAGAGGATAACATGCAAAATTTATATACTAGGAGGTGCTTTCAGATTAAAGTATACATTTTTTTCGATTAATTAACAATTATTTAAAGAATGTCCAATACTATTCAATAAATAAATCTACTTATTAATTATCTAAATATTAAGAAATAAATAAAAATCAATCATTAGAAATAGAAAACATCTGTTAAAGTATAGGTCACTGGTAAGAAAAATAGGTCAGCGGTACAAAAGTAGGTCAGTGAGAAAAAAGTAGGTCAGCTGTACAAAAACAATAACAATCCCATACGTACTGAATGTATTGAGAGAAAGATAGGCGAAGGTGTACGTCCAAGATAAACGAACTCAACGTCGGTACTGTTTATACCTCTCGGTGAATTCCAAGAAATTCGTTAAATATGAAATACAAATAGAAAAACATTCTTTAATTACCGGCTTAGTCGAGCGTTCAATGTTTTGTTTACGTGATTTGTTATTGACCTTCGTGTATGTTCGGTACTTGTCGTATGTATTCGTAACTATTTTTCATAATAATCGTTAGTCTTCTTCGAGCGTCGGAAGGAATAACAACAATATAAGTAAAGTGACATTTATTTCGCGTCGCGTATACGCGTGTGCGTGTATTCTTCCTTATGCAAGTAATATGCATATGTGCGCGAGTGTGTGTAGTGCTAAAAAGTAATATGTGCATATATGGATACCTGCACTTATGGATATGGATTATGCAGCATTGGATATAAAGACAAAGTACATCTAAACGTAAGCTGACTATAATTTTTAACCATTTTAACATTTGACAGCTCGTGATAGGTTTAGTGTTACAGTGTATTGTTTGTAAGTGTATTTTTTGATAAGATATTTAAATCTCAGGTTCATTTGTAGGCAAGTAATATTTACAATCGTCTTCCAAAATGTTTCATGAGAATTGTATTGTCTGATCTTATTTATCGGTATTGAAAATAATTTGCTATCTCTTCCAACGGAATCATTTAACATTTTTAAAAATTTTTTATTACTCTTTATACAAAAATTACCGCCAATGCATGTGTCGCCATTTAAAAGTTATACTGGAACGGTCGATAAATTCGTATGGTAAATTACCATCACGGTTTTAACAGTCGGTTAGTTACCATCACTTTTTTAACAGTCGGTTAGTTACCATCAGTGCTTACCTACTTCTTCTCGTACTCCTCTTGTACCCCCTATATCATCATATGATCCTGTTACAAATCTTTCATTCTTGCAATTCGAGAAAACTATTTCAATTACCGGAATATCTGTATTTCTATTGGAAATGTTAAAAAACGTCAAAATCTTGATTAGAAGATCTCGTTTAAATGCCTTTCATAGTATATATAGATATAGTAAACGTATTAAAAGGAACACTCAATATAATTCAAAGCTATAAGATATTTATTATTTCCTTTTATGGTCTTATATTATTCCTAAGAGTCTATAGAGAAAAGTCGAGAATTTAAATGATAATAATTTTTTACTAAAAATTAAAGAAATAATATTTTTCATCAGTGACCTACATAAGGGGTATTAGATCTTCGTTGAACCTACAAAATTCCAATACAATTTTCATAAACTACTATTTTTGATCTAAAAACCATCCAGAAAACAGTAATTTCACTTTTTTTTATTAAATTTTAAATTAAAAAATATAAAAAATACTTTGCTTTATAAGGAAGTTCGAAAAGTTATTTTAAAATTTTATTGAAGATATAAAGATACAAATAAAATTCTGCATAGATATACCTTCTAAAAGATTTTATAAAATATTTATAATTAATTTTGCCTCGTTATAGAATAATTGTGTAATGTTAATTAATTCATTAATTGCAAAGTAAAATATACATTAAAAGTAAAATCTTATTTAAATTCGTGTAAGTTTTATTTTTCCGTTTAGAGTATACATTATTAAAGTAAGGACACACTTTCGTTAATTACAATATGCTACCCCTGTTTATACGTATATAGAATGTTGAAATAAATGATATGTTTAATAAGAGAAGATTTAACATTTCTGTCATGAGAAGGAAAACGATGAGTAATTAACGTATATAAATTACTTCGATATATTGCAAAAGAATCAGAAATAAAAATACAAAAATAGAAGAAGAAGAAGAAGAAGTAGAAGTAGAAGAAAATATATATATATACATATATTTTTAATACATAGATAAAGTTAAGGGAACATGCAGTTTACTACAATCTTTTTCTAACCATCGTGGCTAGTAATCATTTCGTTTGAAGCTTGCTAATTATGCCATAACATAGATGGTGGAGACATGTGTTTGTGAAATACGAAGACGACCCGACTCACCCGGGGGTATGAGTTGCCCTACTTTCCCCTATATTAATTTTATCTGCATACAAATACTTCATGATTTCATATAATGTCTTTTCAAACACAATCGGAATACTTTCTTTTGTTAGTTGTTATTACTTTTTTTTTTTTTAATTATATTCAGAAGAATTAACATATTAGTATTTTTATAATACCACGCGTATATGTGTGTTAGTGTAACGAAAATACATATTAGTATTTACGACCGATTTTATTCGGAATTCTTTTATTATAGGCGACTATTACAAAAGTAATGACGATTCTTTCTTGATCGTTATAAATAATAGTCCATATATCATCTCATTTAGATCATCCTAACAGTATTGATAATTTCTTAAGAAAAAGATCAAGGATGATCCTTGATGATTTCTCTCTTGCTCCACTTAAACTACTTACGGTCCTATTTCTTCATCCACCTTTCATTTGCATCATACGCCAGTAATCGTTTTGTGTAGTTAAATAGAAGATGAAACCAGTTACGCGGTACTTCAAGTTGCATCATAATCGATCATCCGAAATATTATTCTGAACTTTCGCCTGAGAGATCTAAATAGATCATCTGATAAATAATATCTTTCAAATGAATGAGTATGTGTGAAGGGGGAGAGAGAGAGAGAGAGAGAGAGAGAGAGAGATTGTACATCGCGGTAATAATATTTTATCTCTGAAATGGATTCCTGTATTTACGTAAGTTTTAAACGTAAAGATGGCGTTTACACGCGTTACATATTACTTTCGTCCTTACGGATTTTTTTAACTTCAAAGACCGTCAAAAATTTAGAAATGAAAAAAAAACCTAAAGAAAAGGACATAGAGGAAAGAAGAAACTTGTGTTTTAGTAAAACATTCTTGATTTTTTGATTTCTGATAATTCTACATTGAAATATCATTGGAACATTTTTTTTTAATAAGCGTCCTCGCAAATGCTCCGTCACCATCTTATTTCTCGATATTTTTTAATATAAAAATTACAGAATGTTATTCGATTGATGCTTTGTAACATGCAAAGCATTTCAATATATTTACTTTAACCATATCTCTGAAAAAAATTCGTAAAGAATGTGTTTTTTTGTCACCAGTTATACCCTACTTCTCCCTTAAAGAAAATTTGTCTTTTTTTCTTCCGCAATTATTAATTTCGATAAAAAGGAAAAATTATATATTAGGTCGTCTCATAAATTTCTTCATTACTTTTCAGTATAAAATATTTTATATGTGTGTTGTATTTTATATTACTTTACTTAACAATATTACCTTGCTCGTAATACTATAATATTTAGGAAGAAACTTATGGAACGTCCTAATATATTTAATTAAATTATTATAAGAATATATAAATGTCAATAAAAATTCGTCATACTCGTAAACACGCACACACATACATACACATACACACACATATACGCGAATAATGATTATTCTCTTTTTACTTGCATACCAGTGAAATAAGATATTGTTTTAAAAAATATAATATAATAAATATTATAATAATATTTATTTAGTAATAGTATTGACGTAATAGGGTTTAACTTCGATGTTAGGATTATGCCGGAAGAGATCGTGATCTCAATTATCTCACTGAAAGATTTCGTATCTTTCGTGACGCCGTTGAAGAGGTAGTAGTACCCTAATCGACAGGTCGAAGTCACGTGCGTAGGCCCAATTAAAATTTAAAGCTATTTCACTCATCCACTGAACGTCTCATCCCGTAATTCATCATAGAGTGAAGGGAATATACGTTCTTTTACGCCTCCCACATCTACGGTTGCTCATCCTAATGCAGGGAAGGATATGTATACGCAACAGCACTAAGGATAAACTGTAACAAAGGATCAGCAGACTATATAAACACCGCGGAGCATCATTTTCTCAGTCCACATAGAATCTTCATCGTTCATACAGCAATATGAATTATCACGAGGTACGTCATTTATGAATTACATAAATACACATTTTATATTGATCGCCAATAAGATTTTATTACGAAATTTTAAAACACATAATTGTCATTATCGGAATTAAATTATCCTTCCCATTCTCGTATATTTTTCAATAGGAACTAAAATAATAAATACATATATTATTGCAACGTGAATTCATTCGAGTATGATTAAATATAGAAATTAATGCAAGAAAAATAAACCAATCTCATAATCGTTCGTTTTTATTTATCGGTATTAGTTAAATATCACGAATCTAGGGGTAAAGAAAGTGAGGTTTGCACGAATATTATTCTATATAAATTCCTTCGTACATATATGTATCATCGCAGTATTATAACGAACCCCTATATGGATCGGTGGAATCTTTACATAGACTACCCGTATATGAGTTGCTAGTAAAGAAAGAATTTAGAAGTAAACGAAACGCATTGCTACGATTATTTAACCCCTTGACGTTCAATGACGAGTTTGACTCGGCGGACACCGTGCAGTATACAATTATTATTTTTTAATGTTATTTAGATGTTCTTTATTAACATCAATCTGATTAATAAAAATCCAAATTTCAAAATAAATTCTACTCTTTCTCAGCTTTCACGTAACTGTTCAGTTGAGCGAAATTAAATAGTATTTTTTAGTCGCATCAAGTTCCATTTAATTTTTATGTCAAAGGGTTAATGAAACAATTTACACGATATTTCTTTTCTTTCTTTTTTTTTTCGTTGAGATAAAAAGTTAAATTTAATTATAAGATATGGAGACATTCTCGTTCGATTACAAAATTGGATTAAACTGTGCGAAAATAAAAATTAGAACAATTTAAAAAGATGAAAATAATGAAAATAAATGAAATTTGTTAATGTTGATTATAGTGTACGACAATTGTCATAGTACTATCGTGTATCGGTAGTAATGTACTTGCTGGACTCTTACCGGGTGGTGGTGAAAGTGGTGGGTATCAATACAGACCAGGTGGCGGATTCAATGATAGATTCGGAGGGGTAGGTGGTGGATTTGGCAGAGGTGGTGCAGATTTTGGTGGATCTAACTTTCGAGAAAGACCTTCGGGATTATACGGAACACCTGCTTTTGGAGGGGATGGTAATCGTGCCGGTAGTGGTGTTGGTGGTGTTGGTGGTGGTAGTACTACTGGGGGTGATTTTGGAGGAGTATCTTCGACTTATGGGGCACCTGGATTTGGTACCGGTGGTAATAGAGGATACCAAGGTGGTTTTAATGGAGACTATGGAAGGGTATGAATCAATTATTATATATTAATAGATATTATAGTTAATTAAATATAAATAAAGAAAAGAAAGGGAGAGAGAGAGAGAGAGAGAGAGTTACATTTATATAGTTTGTAAAAGAAAAAAACATGCTTTATTATTTCGTTACAATTTGAACAGCCTCAACCGTACAATTTCCAATATCAAGTTTATGATCCACCGAGTGGAAACGATTATTCCCAACGCGAAAGTAGCGATGGAAATCTTGTTCAAGGAGAATACAGAGTTTTGTTACCCGACTCGAGAACTCAAATAGTCAAATATACAGCCGACGATGCTAATGGTTACAATGCAGATGTTCAATACGAAGGTCAGGCTCAATATCCGCAAGGTACGTCAATGAATTAAATTGTTCAATCAGAGATTCGTGAAATGTTTTCATTCATTTATCTATTTATATTTATTTATTTTAAATACAAAGACGGCAGATATGGAAACAATGGTTTCGGAAATGGAAATACTGGAAGTAATCAATATTTGCCACCGCGTGGAAATTACCGGAAATAAATAAGATTATTATACTGATTATTATATTATTATTGATTTACTCGTCCAAGCTTGAGCAACAATAACAACACAACCACCATAGACCTCTTCACTTTTGCAAACGTTTTTTTTTTTTATTTTTTATTTAATCGTGCATATTTTGTCATAATTTTCATCGTTCATAGCTATTTATGTAAATGTAACTATGAAATAGTATAATTTATTACATATATACACCGTATATACTACCGTAACATATATATATTATAATTATTATACGCGATAATGTTATAATACAAGAAATATACGTGCTTACCGCAAAATAATACTTTACCCCCGTCCCCTGGGTTTTCTTCCACACACACACACACACACACACACACGAACATATAGAGGAATTCTGCAATTTATATATAATAACTATATCTATGTAATATTATATATACACTCTTGTAGTCAAATGACGAATATATAATATCTTTTATAACCATCTTACCAAAATTCGTATTTGACTTTTGTTAACAGATCCACGATTCTTTATTCCAGCCTGCCTATCTTTTTTCTTTCTATCCTTTCTTAAATTTAATTTTTATATTTTTATAAAAAAAATTCAAGTTAAGAGATTGGAGTTTACGAAGATTTCACAAAATATATATTTAATCATTTCGTTACAAGCATATAAAAGTTCCTGGGGTCGTACACTATGCGACAATACGAACGTACAAACGGATTTAAAAAAAAATAGAAAATATTATCGTTTATAATTATAACTTCATCTTTTATTTCTATTTTATAATACTCAAGTCCTATAATGATGCAAGTATATACACTTCTGTTAAAAAAAAATCATATTATTAAATATAATAAATATCAATCGTTATTATTATTATTATCATTATTATTATTATTTGTTAATTATAAAAATAATAATTTAGTTAAAAGAACATACGTAACAAAATGGTTAGTGTCTCATATATTATCGTAAACTAATAAAACATTATAGTTTGTTAAAAAGTTTGTATACTTTTTTTTAATATTTAAAATAATAATTTATTTATTTCTGTATAAATTTGTTGTTCTTGTTTCTTTACTCTTCTTCTTTTTTTTTTGCTTTTACACAAATAGACGATTACTTTTTACAACATTTGTTTTCTAACATTTAAAAAACAAGCCCCGTTGGCACCATTTTCTTGACCACTAAATACAACACAAGCTAGACCATTTATAGCCGTATGTTTCCAAAATTTATTTATCCATTTGTTAACAGAAGAAAAGGTACTTTCGATATGTTCATTTTGTAATTGTTCTTCGCTTATTTTAATATGACATAAAATAAATTGATGTTGCATTGCTATTTCGGTGGCTCGTTTTACCGCATGCTTGTTATTATCAGTGGTTATTAGGTGTACCTATGAGAAAAACAAAAAAATAAAGGAAAAATAAAGAAAGATGATAGTTGAGATAACAAATTATTTTTATCTTTAATTATACTACAAATTTTGTTAAATTACCTGATCACTTTCTTTGTAAATTTCATCGTAACTAACGTTCAAGGATGAAGTATTTAAATATTTGGAATATTCGTTTATGATTTCTTCAGTACCAACAACAGTTGCAGTCTTTTTTTCTTTAGCTATGTAATTGAAGATAGACATTGCATATTTATTTATATTACTCTTCTTCATTTTGTTTCCAGATGTATTATTATTAGCAGCTTTTATGTTCTCGCAAATTTGCAAATCTGTTTGTATAACGGCATCACCGAAATCTATACTTTTAGCTAATTTTAATTGCACTAATTTCATACAAGCTTGCGAATCTTCTGCCGAACAATGACCTTTTTTGCTTTTTTGTATATTTACGCCTAAAAAATCTCTCGCTAAATGTTGTAACTTAGACTTTCGGTGTCTAAAAACAGAGAAGTTTTATGAAAATATTTTTCTCCTAATAAATTAATATTATAAAAATATTAATTACCTTTCGCCGGTTATATTAAAAATAACGGATGTATCAATGATGTACGGATGCATCATTTTTAGCGTGTGCAGATCAGAATTTAAACTCTGTCCTACAAGAATGCAATCAGCGGGAATAATTTTTTTTAACTCTTCTTGTACATCTTCCAAAGTTGTAGTAACACCACTTAGCAATTCTTCTGTAATACCACTGTATTGTGTCAAGTAATCTATGATCCGATTTGCGGGCTTAACGAAAGTATCATAAAGAACCTGTGATAAAAAAAAAAATATTAAATTGGTTTATCAGAAAGATATTTAACAATTCTTCTTGAAGATTATACACAACTTACACCAAGTTTTTCATCGACGAGTGATATTCTAGCAAGTTCCAAATTTCCAGTAATGGTCTTACACATTTCGCAATCCAAAGCTAACATAGGTGATTTGGCGGTAACCTCCAAGTAATTGTCTTTTGTAAATTTATAATTACTGTATCTAAAACGCATCACCAATCTCATATGATTCTGTAAAGCTATAGTGTATTTAATATATTATATCAAACGTTACGATAAAACTTACTTTCTCGCTAGATCCCCTTTCAATGGCACGGGATAATTTTCTTCAACCATTTGTCGTAACGATAGTAATAAATTAATTCTAGAAAATTTATCGGTAGAAGGTAGATCATTTTTATTATCATTTATAGAATTTATCTCAGGCATATTAACGGGAAAACCAGCTTTCATTAAGCGTATTAGATCTGTTGCATTTTGAAATGCAGTCTCCAGAGAGCCAAACTCTGTAATAGGAATAATCTTATATATTTATGCATTATCATTGATGAGATTTTTATTTAATTAAATATTGATAAATACGTGTAACTAGTTTGACACTTTGTGTCCTCGTTAATGGTACTGCTACAAGTTCTTCTATTATAGAACTTCCATAAGATGCTGGTGTAAAAACTTCTAAACGAAATTCCAAATTATTTTTTATGTTGGAAAATATACTTTCGTAAGCCATAAAATGATATGCCGTAAGACCTTCCACTACAAAAACTACGGTATGAATGACCTGCACAAATGAGTCATAAGAAGAAAATATAAATAATTAAATACGTTGTATTAATTTTTCTTATTTACCTTATTGTACTTTTCAAGCTGACACCATCGCATAAGCGCGTACGGCGAATGGTGGCCAAGAAATGAATACAACAATAAATGTTGTATATCACTGAATAATAATGGAACTCTTTCTACATTCGAAGAATAGGAAACAAGGCTTGCATTTCCACCAACTGGTTTTAATTGTAATCGAGGTCTTCCTTTAAGTAACTTTTTGCGTTCTTTTAACTCTTGTTTTAATTTCAAATATTCTTCTCCAGATAATCTGTATTTAAACAAACAACAAACAGAAAAAAAGGAAAATGGTTTAAAAATCTCTTTATGCTTTCTTAATTTATTTTATAGTTAAAGATTAAACAACCTAGGCTTTTTTCGATCACATTCATTGTTTTCTTTTACTTCAGTATTCCCTTCATCTTCTTTTACTACAATATTTTCTTCATCTTTTATTTCATTACTTTTGCTATTATGGGTTTCTTCGTATACTGTCGTAGAACAAAATCTCTTGCGCTTTACCTGTTCATTATTTGATATTTCAGAACTTTCATTCGAGTGATTCATTGAATCTGTTTTTTCTACCTCCTATAAAATATATTTAATTTGAAAATAGAATACAGATTAGATGTATATATAAAATAACATACAGTTTTTTTCATTTGAATCTCTTTATCCTTGTCATTCAATTTCATGATCTCCAAAAGAGCAGCGATTTTCTTCTTCTTCCTTTCCAATCGTTGAAGTTTTTTCGTTGTAGAATTCTTCATTGTTCTCGATTACTTTGAGATAGGTTACAACAATCATTTGTTGCCTATAAAATTAAAAAAATAAATAAATATGTTTGAAGTAAAGTAGTGAATATACAACTAATAGATTCATGAAAAAAGGTTATAGTTTGAAAAGAAATATTCAAAAATTAAAAACATAAACTTTATAAATGAAATCAAGCAAATGTTGATACTTGAATTCTTAGTAAAAAATAATTAAATGTATTAAAAAAGTATCCTTGTAAAATACATTTTAAATATAAATATATGCGCGTTTTGCTTGTTGACTATTTATTAATTATCGTTAAACAATAAATGCTATTAAATAAATCAATAATTCTTTTCTTTGTTTATCTACAATACTTTGTATAATAAGTGTACCGTAGAAATCAATTTCAATTTGGAATATATTTCAACATATTATACACAATTATGTTTTAATAGAAAACATTACATATTACCATTTTCAATTATATTTAAAGGTTAGATTTCACTCGGTACAACTAAATTTCTACGATTGTTCACTCGTAACTTAGCAATACAATTCAAATTAAAATACTGATTAAATATACATATATGTATATATATATATTATTTTTTTGTTCTATAAAGTGGTATTATTTATAAGTAGAATGTAATGAAGTTGTCAGTTGTTACCATTTAACAATAGTATATATATATATATTTTATTTAAAAATATAAAGTCAACAGGAACCACACTGCACGAATTCAAAGAGGTTAGGATATAACACAAGCTACTTAAATTAGTATCCCATAGAAGGCGCTGTATGTTATTTTTTTAAGTTTCATAATAAATTGCACCTTTTTTATTGAAAAAAGAAATTTAAACAAAATCTTTGATAATTTTGAAATATATTAAAAATGTTTTAAATAAAAATATCGTATAAAAATTTAAACCAAAAAAAAAAACTGCATCAAATGTTATTTAAGACATTTGATATATTTCTAATTTATTAATTAAAAAGATAAATGCATTATAAAAATATTAATTATTTAAATTTATAAAATGAAAATTCACGTGTTGGAACTTTAAATAATTATTTAGAAAGATATTTTAATCTTGAATGAGATTAACGTGTATAAAATTCAATGGATTTCCATTTATTTATCCAAAGAAGGTATTAACCTCGTTCGCAATCGATTATCTTCGATATAAAATACGAAGGATCTACCGGAAAAAGTAACTAGTAATGTATGAATAGGCGCGAAAACTTAAAATGGGACATCGTTCCTGCACGTAATCCTAACATAAATGGTTTGTAATTAAGTTTACCGGTTTTCCATGTACTTAATTACATCTTGTCCCAATTAAAAAGTGATTAAACTCCAGTATACTTTCTCAATTAAGACAATGAAACTATCTTTTAATAAAATTAACAAATTCTGCTTTTACAATCTAATGTGTGTGTGTGTGTGTATATTTCTTCATTAAATTCTAAATGATTTCTTTTTTAAAAAATATAATTAAAATCAACTACATGAAAATTACATATACGAAAATGTATACAATTTTAACAGAAATACATTTGTCGAATAATTATTTTTAACTTTAACAATTGTTCTGGAAAAGATAAATGATTGTAATTAATCGTGAATAGTACACTTTTTACGCGAATTAATTTTACCTCGAAGAAAATTTAAACGATAATAATGACATATATAATGAATCTTAAGAAATTTCTATCGTGTATATCTATACGCAAAGAGGACTTATAAAACTTATTATATAAAAATAAAATAATATACTTTTAATAAAATATTAGATTGTCCCATAAGTTTCTTCCTTTTTCTTAATTAACTTTTTATACTTAATATTTAATATTAATTAATTAATATTAAATTCCATAATATTATGAGAAAGGTTACAGGAATATAATCGTATATTGTTAAGTAAAATAATATAAAATACAACACACACAAAATATATTTTCTACTGAAAAAATAATGAAGAAACCTATGGGACAACCTAATATTATATTACACACATGTATATATACGTAATATTTTATTTATAATATTTTATAAATAAAATAATACATGGTATGTGTATATTCGCGACAAACTGATACCAGTTAAGAGTATACACATCTCGAGGAAAGTGCGACCGCAATAAGTTTGTCGTGTACCTGTGGAACGACGGTGAAAGCGCATTATGTTCATTTTGCTACTAAAGATGATTCGTATATACAATATCAAGGAGTGTTTCTTTCACAAGATCAAGTGGCATGAAAGGCGTTATCGTTATTTAAAAATAAAAATAAAAGAAATAGAAAGAAACACAAAACAAAAACTTAAATTCTCACGCATGAATTACATATACTTTTCGAGAGAGAACAAAAAAAAAAAAGAAGAAGAAATTTTCTAACAAGAAGAGAGAGAGAGAGAAAGAAAGATGAGATTCGCATTATCTCGATGACGAAAATTACTTGAACGAGGTTAATATTTCCCACTTTCTCCATGATCATCCTGTCTCATCTTTTAAGATCATCTCTTAGAGGATGCTTTCATGACTGCTCGCAGGCAATGCTTTTTTTTTTCATATTTATATTCCCATACTATTATTTCATACTGGGCAAAAGAAAATTTCATTCTACAGGATCATTTGAATCCTTATCACGCGTGTTGGTTATACACAGTGAAAGTTAACAACAAACTCGATGCTCGACATATTAATAATATCGCAATCGTTTTATTTCGTTTTCACATGTTATATCTAATTTAAAAATAAAAACAAACAAATAAACGTCTCGATCGTTTTTGATGGATTTTAATCTAGCACAATTGTGAGCGATGATGCGCACAAGTAAATGTGATTATACTATTTCATATGCTTCGAGTAATACAAAATCAACAAAGGAGAATTGAGGTAAAAAAATTGTACATTCCAGTGATGACTTTAATGCACCTTTTTTTATTCCTTCTTCTTTTTTCTTTATTTTCTTTTTTTTTATCGTACGCATCGTCTCTTCTCGATTGCGCAAAGTAGCAACAGCAGCGTATATACGTGTTTATATTATGTGTATATATATATATATATATATATGTCGTAAATGCATATGGAATGAAAAACAATCTCTTGACCAATATTCCTCGTTACCGAAAATCTTTTTCTGCGTAATACATATGTGCCAAATTAAAAATAAATTTGTTAAACGAATAATACTTTTGATACAGTTTTAACATTTCGCGAACGAAAGAACTAACTAATAAGCTTTCTCTTTGATAAATTACTCCCTCGATTTTAATTTATTCACCGATCCGTAATAACGGTAATGGTAGAAAAAGTTGATTGAGATTATAAAAAAAAATGCAAAAAAAAAAAAAATAAACATATATTCGGTCAACGCACCTAATTGCGTATACATGTATTTTGTATCTATACGCGTATAGGCGTATATTATATATTCATACAAGCTCACACATACACATTTACACACACACACACATATATATCTAAATCTAATATAAATAATTATTTATATATTATGAATATATAATATACAGAGAAAAAATTATGGTAACCATAAACAGAAGACTGTCAGCGTATTCTTCTATGGTATCTTCCATGACTTTCTTCCCCTTCTTTTACTCTCTTTCTCTCTCTATCTATCTTCCTCGTACTAACTATCCCTACTCTAATCTCACCTGCTTCCTTCTCTTTCTTTCTCCCGTTAACAACACGCACCTATACACACTAATTCACACACACCATTTAACATTAGCGATACCTGTAATATGAACTTCCTCGGTTTTCTTCTCCTCGCAGACTTCCTGTATACCCAAGAACTGAACTTTTATAATACAAGCGTAAACATTTTTTCCAAAATAATTTCTTTCACCTGTTAACAAATAAAAACAACATATTAATTCGATGTATTAGGTTGTCCCATAATATATTCAAATATGTATGTGAAAAATCTTAACAGTATTTAACTTTAATCTATCTCGAACTAAATTAAAATCAATATAAGAAAATAAAAAATAAAAATAATGTACGTATATGTTGAAGATTAAGGATAATATCATTTCCTAGATATCTAATTTAAAACATGAATCTCCAATAATATTTAAACATATTACTAACAAAACAAAATATCTAATAATAATAATAATAATAATAATAAAAAAATGAATAAAAAAACGTGTTCGTGTATCATTAATTGTAATTTCAACGTTGACTGTTATCTTGTTTAGATAGATTGAAAGATGCACGATTTTGGATCGAAAAGCGTACATTCGCTCGGTCATTCGTACGGGACGAGACTCACACAAACACACACGAACAAACACATATATATATATATATATATAGGTATATAAGTACGTACATATATACAATCATAGCGATGTTTAGAAAGTCTGGTAAGGAGAGAACGTGAGACAAGGGTACGAGGAGGTACCAGAACGTGTATCAAAAGGTGGCATGTCTTGGGTTGATATTTGGGTGGGGGCTTCAGTAAGGTAGCGGTGCCAGGTCTTACTTACCTCTCACTATTCGTCGAATCGCCGAGCGATCGACATCAAGTATTATACATACCTTTGTCATAATCTATAATAGATAATACCTGTATATTATACACATACATACATACATACAAACATACACACATATATCTACCTTTTACTTATTTTTTATTAACCATTTGTATTCTATTTTTTTGTCGTAGTTTTTTATTTTTTTGCTAATTAACAAAGTAGGAGAAAAGTAATAGAAACACACACACACACACACAGATAGAAAACCTTGACAAAGGAATATTCTTAAAGTACGTAAATAAATATAAAAAAAAGGGGGTCAATAAACTCGGTCCAATAAGGAGAGAATGGAGAAGGACCAGCCGGATTCTTTGGCAACAGTTGCTGTTGTCTCGGAGAAGATGCCCCAGACGCACAGTCATTATGCACCCAGTGAAGTCTATTCTTCTACCGAACCACCACCCGTAAGTTATTTTTCTGTTCTTCTTCTTATTCTTCCCTTTTTTTTTAATTTGTCATTTCTATTATTTTTCTAACTGATTATTTCATTAGACGTAAGAATAATTGATCTTCAATGTATTCATAGGAATTATCCTAATCGCGTTGGCCTTTGTGCAATTTTTATTCGTTCAATTTGACGAATGGTAGTTATCCGATTTCTCTTCTCTTCTCTTCTCTTTTCTTTTCTTTTCATTCTGTGTATTTATGTTCAGGTAAAGATATCGCACGTATTTTTCCTTTACCGACAGGTTATTATCTTTTAAAAGATTATACAACAAATGATATTTCACGAAACAATTTCTTTTTCCGAGAAAATAGATAATATTTTCTCAATCGTATTTTCTTTGTACTTTTTCTCGTTTAAAACGACGCGCAATAAAAGAAATTCAGAAAATAATTAAGGAAATCGATGATTTAGGTATATTTATTTAACTCGGCAAACTTTACGGAAATCGTCGCTAGGCTTTTAACTTCCGCGAAAGTTGTGTGTTTTTTTTTGCACGGGTAAAAACCTTGCGCAAGACTACGCGCGTACTTTGCAAGGAATTATTATGCTTGTGTTCGGTTTTATCGTCACGAAGAAAGGAAAAGAAAAGAAAGTTATCGAACTTATAGGATATTTCTTCAACAATTCATTTCTTTTATATTTTTATTCTTACATTGATTATTATTTTTATCTTTCATCGAACACTCCTTTTCTTTTTTTTCCTTATTTTAATAAAAAATTGCAACAAACATTTTCATTAACGATCGCTTCGAATGCAACGATGCGATAAAATGAAAAACAGAGAAAAAGAAACAAACAAGGTTTTACTCAACAAAAAATTTTATTCTAAAAATATTGTGTAAATTCGAACGACGTTTCGTAACAAAGTGTTTACGATCATTAGACGATATAATTGATGTATCTTTTACTGGTGTGTCATTAATTTATAAAAAAAAGAAACAAACAAATAAAAATGATCTGTCTGGTGCAGAGTATTCGAAATATAAAGGATAAGAGTTTCTCTTTTGCATGAATGTATCATTACGACCGGAAGCTTTTACTACCGGTAGAGAGAAGAGTGAACAACAGAGAGTTTACATACACATATATATATGTACATGCACATAAATGTATCCGTAATAGAAATTTCTACGGTAATATCCAGATGTTCGTATTTACATTCTCTGTTTAAAACGTTTTAAAAGCATCCATAACTCTCAAACGAAGAAAAAAAAAAATAAAAGAAAGATAAAAATAATAAAAAAATAAAGATAAAAAAAGGAGAAAAATTATATATATGTATATCTCTTTGAGTATCCGTTCCGTGAGGAAGAAACAAAATTATTCTTTCAGAGTCATGGAATGACAGGCAGAAAAACGAGTTAACTTTCAGTTGTGTATATGTATTTATATACACACACACACACATACATATTTCTTACAGAGAGAGAGAGAGAGAGAGAAAGAGAGACGTACAAAGTTCTGGATGAAGTATAAAACAAAACTCGTTTCACGAATTTTTTTGATTGTAATCTTACACATAATTTTTTGTTCTCTTTCTTTTCTACATTTATCATATTACGAATTTAAAGTTCAAGTATTGTATTAGATTTTGTCATAATTTATCTATTATATATACATATACTTATTGTTAATTATGTGAAAATATACATTTACGTTTCACAGCGCCAATTAGATATGCACATACCGGCATTAAAGTCTCCGGAGACATCAATGCGTGTAAATCACTAGACAATGATTAGTAACGTGATTTCATGTCTAAAATAATAGTTATTCTACTTGTTATCATCGATAGAATAATTATTTCATTAGTATATTTCGTTTAAATATTGCTATTGATAGTTAACAATTGCAAATTGGTTTAATATACAGGAACAAAGTTTTCTTTACAAAGTAAATATTGAAACTAACGCGTTAGGAAAAAAACTTGTACGAAATAGAAGTAAGGAAATTTCATAGACGAGTTTGATACGATAATTAAATATTATTTTCACCAAAAATTAAATCTTTCAAATTTATAAAAGAAAAATTAAATTAATTCTTGAAATTATATCTGTCAATGTTCTTTTTTGTTTTTTAAATCACACTGTGATATAAATGATTTTTAATATCTCGTTGAATACTTTTTTAGATTATACATATACATAATAAATAGTTATAATTATTTTAAATGAAAAAGAAATAAGGAAAACACAATAACGATCCAAATGAGAAAAAAGAGATTATCTTTTACGGAATATAAATGAAGTATAATAATAATTCATTTGATTTGTATATAACTACTTGACAACAGTACTTCTCTTAACTTTTTATCGGACAGATCGAGTAGCATAAAGGCTGCTGCTGCACGAGATGGCCTACTATCTCTTTGAAANAAAAATTTCCAATGGAAAGGTAAAAAAAAGTTGGAAAAGAAAGTTCGTAATATTGATTCATCTTCTTTTTTGTTTGTTCTTTTTTTGGTTCTTTTATTTATCTTTTTTATTTCTTGGTGTAATAGTAAACGATGGTACAATGCTTGAAAGATATCAGGTACGATTTAGAAAGTATACGTCGTTTATTTATATGTGTACATATACACACATACATATATATACGTTTGTATATATATGTGTAAGTATATACTATCTAACGAGAAGAGTTACATTCTTGAATAAAAGAGCCACACGGAATGCAATTCTCTTAGATCGTGTCGTACGTTGTAATCCTTTTACAAGCATATATATCTACACATCGTAGAACAATCTCGAAACTCCGAAAGCGTACTTTAACTGCGCGTTTAACCAAGTTCGATATAGAGAACGTTCTCTATGTATATATATGTATATGTATATATATGTGTGTGTGTGTGTTTAGAAAGTACACTCGGTGTGTTCCCTTACAAACCAAGAAGATCGTGAACCGACGAATTCTAGGAAAGATCGAGAAGAAATTTAATCGAGTTTAAAAGATCGTTCAACTCAAAATCTATTATACCAATGATTTATCTTCTTTTTTTCTGTTTAATGACAAAAATAATATTCTTTTCGAAATAATATTTCACATAGGTAAATACATTTTCGAATCTTTCTATCGTAGCTTTATTTTGTTATTTTTATTTTACGATTAAATCTAATTCGAAGATCGTTTAACGAAAAATATCAAAATAATAATATTTTTCACGTAAACCTGTAATAATTTATACTTCATTCGATAATTTAATTTTTGTTCTTTTTATTTAAATTAATTTTCGAATTCTCTTTCCATTTTTTATATTTTTCTTTTTGATTTTAATTCAATAATTTAATCAATATTAAATATAATAGATTTTAGATCTCTCGTATATTTTAATTTTGTTCTTTTTTTGTTCGGTTAATTTATTTAATTTTAATTAACCAGTTCGTGGTAAACTTTCAAAGGGAAATGGTTGTGTTGAGTTAGCAAGATGGCAAAGTAGGTAATAGGTATAGAAGAAAACTGAAAAGAAACTGCGCAAAGCGGTGCCAGGAGCTGCGTTCAAGGAGAACCGCAATGAGAAATTACGTAATTTGTCTTGCACTCTTCTCGACGACGACGACGACGACGACTATGACCACGACGACGATGCAGGAAAGAACGAACGTAAACTAGAAGATATTGTATTTTTATTTAGAATTTTTATTTTTATAAATCAACGTATTTAAACTAGTGCTATCGTACTGTTAGATGAAGACTATACGATTAAACTACTTTACAAGCTTAAACCGCAACTCGTAAATGAGATTCATGTTGTAAAAAATCTACGAGAAATGTATAGGGAAAGTTTGTTACTAATACATTCACACATAAACCAAGAATATATGCATACTCATGTGTTGGTAATTATGTTAATAGATTTTTAACGAAAGTAAATTATTTGAAAAAACTATTTAATAAATAATTTTACTCGTATTATATTAACAATTATTTATATCTTTTTTATATTATTTTTATAATAGAAATTTTGTATTATTTATTCACCACAATTAACATTTTATAAGTTATTAAATCTTAAAGTTTGAAAATTGTATATAATAGAAATTTTCTATTTACAATTTCTTCAACTTTCTCTAATTTATGATTTATTATTATTATTATTAAATCTATTTAACACCTATAAGAATATTTTTATATTCTTTCGTGGAAAAATTTTATCTAATTATAATACGATAGATAAAAATAAAAATAGAGAAAGAAACGATCGTTCATTTTCCTTTAAAAAAAAAAATCAAAACAATCATCAAATTCCTGGATAAAACGTGTGCATTATAATCGTTATCGTTACGAGATATCATCTATCATCTATACATAGATGCATTTACTTGGAAAAATAACGAACAATTTCTTAGAAATTGATTCAACTAAATTCTATTATTATTTGACGTTGATCTTCGTAAAACAAGATACATAGATACCATACGTACACTAAAATATTATGCATACACTTAAACGTAATAAATATTTATTTCCATAATAAGTTAACACATTGTAGACCAGACATTTTAATATTAACCGTACCCAGTAGCCAAATATTTTTCAATTAATTATGATTTGTTAGTGTTAAAGATCATTGTCACGTGGATTTTTCATTTTTTGTTTCATTGTGAGAAGAAAAAATAAATAATAATAAGATATAGAAAAATATATAAGGAAACAAATAGAAGAAAAAAAAAAAGAAAAATGATCGTTTTTCAAATCGCGTGTTTCGCGGAAGTGAACAGTCAGAGATGGGGTTGGGGGAAGGGGGTTGGGTTATGAACATTGAAGCGAGAAGCTATTTTCTCTTCTGGTTAATAATAATCAATTTCTCCTTGCACATTTATTCTTGTCTTTGCTCTGTGTCATTAAAAAAAAAAAGAAGAAGAAGAAAGAAAACTAGTAATATCTGACAATTATTTATCGATGAAGATTATAATCGATTATTGATACTTCATTTGAATACGATTAAAATAGTTTTATTAATTTTTTTCTTCTTCTTCTTCTTCTACTACCAACGATTAATAATCTTTCTCTACATAATCATTGGACTATAAGGTCACGTGAATATTATATTATCGGAGGAAATAGTATTTCCAATGAGTTTAAACGAGTTAAAAAATTGAAGGATCGATCTATCGGTCGTGACATCATCTCTCTTATTAGTTGTTAAATCTGCAAGAAATAGCTTCGACCGAGTTTCGTCATCTTATATTGAAGTAATATGTATGTATATATGTGTGTGTGTGTGTGTGCATTACCGTTACAAACGATCGATGAATCTTCCGCAACTCAAGTCGCGTAAGTTGATCTTACTTTCTATCGAGGACTTCGAAACAAAACCGGAAATAGCATATCGTTGTAACTTTGAGTACATTGTGTGTGTATGTGTGCAAAGTATAGTAAGTTAAGAATATATATTTTGAGAATATAAACGAGCGTATATGCATAACCATGTATTGATAATTATTTCAATCGATTAACGATTAGGATAAAAAATTCGACTACAAAATTAATACTCTTATTTATTTTATTTTATTTTATTTTACAGGAAAAACCCATTAATATAAAAACAGAAAATACCATCAGTCAGAACGTAATATTGATTCAAGATTTATATTCATTAAAATATTGTTATATAATTTTATTTGTGTTATTTCAAATAGAAAAAAAATTGAATTATAATAGCAAATTTATGTTGCTACGTAGAATGGATAGAATAAGGCGTTGAATCACGTTTGTAAATGTCTATTGATAGAATGTAAAATGAGGTTTTAAAAATGAACGACTTTTTCCATTAGAGGTTTTCGAAACAACTTAATATATACTTATTTGTCGCTATAAAATAATTGAATAAAAATATCAATCGAACTAGTTTTCACTTTCGCGTAGTGAAAAGTTGTTAGATACGACAATTTTCTATTTTTTTCTTTTCTCTCTCTATCTTTTGGAATTTATGTACTTCCGAATGACTTTTATTAGATTAATAACACATGACTAGTTTTTCGAGAAAGAAAGAATCAGAATAAAAAAAGATCGATAGTGTGTGTGTAATGTCTTCCTGTTTCCATTAATTTTTAACGTTTACAAAAAAGAGAGAAGAAAAAAGGAAAAAGAAAATAACCAACAACAACACTTGATTTATCTACTAAAATTACAAGCTCGAGATAAAAATCTTTTTGTTTTTTTTTTCTTTAATACGTAAATGTAAATGACAAAATCATTGAAATAGTACGTAACAACGTTTAAAATTAAAAGAATGATATACGTTGTGAGATCACACGTCATAGATTATATTCGTTCGTCTAGGCATTTAAAACGAAACAAAAGGTTTCTTCCGTGGTTAGATGTTAAAAAGAAGATATTGTAGAAGGTATTGGTCACCTTGACATTAATTATACCAACGTAATCATCATTATCATTATTCCGTTTCCTGATTATTCTTTGAGAAAGATACTTATTTAAGATTTTTTTACTCTCTTAAAATAGAATTCACACAACTACTAAGATTTATTTTTATGCATAAATATATCTGCAGAGAAAAAAGAAGGAAATTCTTAACAATAATATATTATAAGTCATATATAAGCAAGGTAAAATGAAATAAACGTGATTAGGGTAAAATAAATTTTTTTTTAGGTAAAATAAATTCAGATAATTTTATATTATATATGGGTGTTATGGTGTGGTTAGAAATATATTGAAAGATTTGAAGAAATGATTGAAACGTTGACAAAATGATGATATTCAAACATTAAAAGAGGCTGCGTTGTATTTTTTATAAAACACAACCGTAGAAAGGTACTTTACTTACTTACTTACTTACTTACTTACTACTAACGTACCACAACGGAAAGTGGGTTGCCCGTTGCATGCCCACCAACATAAAACACAGCAACCAACACACATTACAACCATAGTACAGCAACAGCAGCAGCAGCAGCAGCAAAGCAAAGCAAAGGCAAAGCCAAAGCAAGGTGAATGTTCTCTGAAAAGATTTTCTCTCCGTAAAGTAACTGTATTGTTACCCCGTTTGAAGTTAAGACGTTGTCTCGTGTTACAGACCTGTTGTTGTTGTTGTTGTTGTTATTATTCACAGAATACTTTATACGAATAATCTACCTGAAGAAAGCGTCAAGAAAAAACAAAAAGAAAAAAGAGAATAGATAAATTATCTTGAAAAATAATGAACGAGTTTAGCGTAGATCTTTTATCGTCTAATTTTTCTTTTCTTTTTTCATGAAAAGAGAAAAAATAAAGGATAGGATAATAATTTTGATTTGATTGAGTCTTCTTCTTTACTCTATGGAAATATAAGATGAGCATTAAATTAACTGCTCACCTTTCGAAGTTACCGAAGCGAATAATACATTTTCCAAAGAAAGTCTTATTCTTCTCCTTTACGGTGCATCGCTTTTTAAAACTTCTCGCCAGAATGCACTCGGATACTACAATTTAGTTGTGCATGATCCACGCACTCTCTCTCTTTCTCTCTCTTTATTTCTCTTTGATTCAAACTTCATACATATTTACTTACACGTCTGTACATAGTAAATACACATTTACTATAAATGTATGGTACGTACGTGTGTATAGCATATAAGCTTATTTTCGAAAGAGAGAAAGAGAGAGAGAGACTGAAAGAAAGACACCATTTATTCTGTGTACAACATACGATCCATACTTAATCGAGTTTCATACATCACATCCTGTTTGTCCTACCTTGATGATTATACTGTTGCTTGTCACTCGTGCATCGCAAAGAAATCCTCTCTACGTTCTGAGTAATTTTCCAAAGTGAAAAGTGCTTAGGTAATTGCTTACTCTTGTCATCGTAGATATCATCGTTCAATTAATATCCAATTTAAAATATATTTTTATGTTTTGTAATAAAAACTTTATAAAAAGAAAAGGAATGATATTATATAATTTTTATTCATGGTTTTTGTTCGCTTCAAGAATGATGATGATTAAAAATAGGAAACGTTTATTTACTCTTGTATTTTTTTTGTTCTTCTATTTCGTATTGAATTAAGAAATCATTGTTTCCTAGTCATTTTTACAAATTAAAGTTTCTAATATGTCATTTGCGATAATCAATGACAGCTTTGTCTCGTTTTTAAAGTACGAGTTTCCTTAACATAAAATAGTCATTTCTAAAGGATGCGATTGCAAGATAGAAGAATTGGGGACAACTGTATGTTTCCTAAAGCGTTGAGAAAAGTTACAAAATCTGTAGTAATACCCTGCACGATTTTAAAATTACATATCTGAGTTACCGTGATAATATATATGTATACATTTATTATTAAATAACACTTGAACAATAAGATTGCAAAAACATATTAAATCGATTAACTTTCCCTTTTAGATGATAGATTCGTTTTAATAATAAATGAAAAATATTTCAACAAAAAAAGAATCGATTTGGCATAAGTCATCTCAATCATATTTGAAAGTTATAGACATTTACAGTCATAGAGGCAATTATCGTTCATCGGTGGAGCTCTCTTCTTCCTGGTCGCGTGGTGGATCAAGTTGCGAGAGAAAGTGAATTTGCTATGGCTTATCGCACTATGACCTCGAGTACGATCAGTAGAAATCGAATATGAGCTATAACGAGTTTATTCAATAAATTCTTCTATCTTTAGATATGAGATAATCGTTAATAAATAAATAATATTGTATAATAATATATAAGATATCTATATGTGTGTATGTGATTTAGATTATGAACTATTCAAAGTATAACCGGTATTCGGGGAATTGTTACATCTTAGTACGTGGTAATGACATTAGTGGATAAACTGGGTAACGATAAGGGTAGATACCGTCAGGGAGTGAGATCCTCGAAGAACGCAAGGAAAATAGGGGTGGTAGGCTCAGGAAAAGAATAAAGAAAGATTAGAAAGAGGGGATAGGAAATTCGAGAAAGAAAGTGCATTCGTTTTACGGAGAGTCGGATGAGCAAGATTTATTACAAAGATTTATAATAATCTTTAATAATCCACTGAAATTAATGGTAGCATTCCTCGCAACTCCAAACAACTGGATAACACGTGTTGGCCGAGTTAATATTAATATTAATATATAAAACTTATTATTTAATCTATTAAAACTTATTAATTAAACGTATGATCACAATTCAGGATCCGATAGAAGCTAAAGAGAGCTTACAAAATCTCGCCGAGACGACTAAGAAGGAAAATGAAATAAATACTAAAGAAATTAAGAATCAAAAGGAAGAAGACAATGGTTCGAAATCCGACAACGAAAATGGCGATCGTGACGAGGATGAGGACGATTACGATGACGATCAATTTCCTCCAGTGCATATTAAACTTCCCCTTCAACTAGATTTGGACGATATCGCTGGTGTAAGTTGACAAATGTTGACGAAATGAAAAAACTTCTTCTCTTCTTTTTTTTTTTTTATTATATATATTAAATATTTAAATAAGTGGATATATTTTCTTTTTAATTTAACCTATGCACGTAATTTTTCGTAATTATTTCAGGCTCTAATACAACAAGCAAGAAGTAGAGTTTCCTGTGTAGTAGAAAGAAGAAGAGCTGATGAAGTAATGGACGGAACTAACGACAACGGACTGGATAACAGTACCGATCCTCAACGCTTCCAAAGATTAAGTGGTGAACGTGTTGCTATCCTATGCGAATCAGGCAATCCTAATCAGGAGTAAGAACACTTCATTTAATTATTTATCTTATTGAAGAGAGAAGGAGGGTATAACTGGTGAAAAAGGTAGTATTATAAAAATGTTATTTTAATAAAAGTAATATTTTTGTTTTTACAGACAACAGGAGCAAGAAATGCTTACTCCAATCATTGTTCCATTAGGAACTGTACAAATTCCTCTCCAATCGCAAGAGCCTAATCCAAATTATCATCAATATCAAATCCATACGCAATATCAAGTTCCCGATATGCAACAGTTACCGTTAAGCGATCCACGAGGTTTAAATCATATACCATCTAATATCCTTCCTGTCGAATTACGTAATCTTCCTCAACTTACGATGGAAATGAGACCACCGCGAATGGGACCACAAATTCCTCCGATGATGGGACCACAGCCTGGTGCAACGGGACCACAGGTTAATATCGAATATTATACGATTAAAATCATCATTTTTATTTGTTATTTATGATTGATTTTTCATTGTCGTGTTAGATCGAGATGCGTCAAATACCGATCGAATTACGTCACTTCCCAATGGATCCAGCAAGAAACATGAGACCACCAATGCCACAAGAACAACGTCAAGAACCACACCAGATACCCATTATATATCAACAACAACCTGATCAAAATCTTGAAATGTATGGTCAAGAACAACAGGGTGCAGCCATGATGCCGCCACCACCACCTCCACCGCCATCCCATAATGAACAACAAATTCCTGAACAAAGGGTATTGCCCCAAATGATCGTACCCCAAACTGAACAGAGAATGCCCATGCAACCACAAGTCGTACCAGAAAGACCGCATTCCCCGTTCCAGGGTATACCTATCGAAATTAGAAGGATTATTCAACAAGTACCTTTAGAAATAAAGAACATAATCCAACACATTACTGGTGAAGCTCGCCCAGTACCGATACAAGTTTCTGAAGGAACACGACGAGAGGTATATATCATAATTATGCTCGTCAAACCCCATTTTATGTTTCATACAAAATATATTCACAAATATTTATTTTCTTTTTTTTTTTAGAATGTACAAGAATTCAAACCATTCCCTGAAGGTGCACGACCCATTATACCAATGGGATCATTCCCACTCCCTGTTGAAGTAAGAAATCTTTTGGAGCATGGAAATATTGAAGGACGACGACGAGATGACGCTTCTAACGAGCAACAGGAAGCTAAACCATTCCCGGGTCCGGAGGATGAAGGTGAAGAAGTTGAGAAAAATTTCCCTGTACCTGCTGAAATTCGTAATATAATACACCAAGTAAGTTTTATATAGATCTTATTATACTTAATTATTTATAAATAGTATTGATAAATAGAAAAGAAAAACGATGAAGACGATAATTTAGGTACCTTCTGCAATCCGAGATCGATTCTCTAGTAAGATCGATGTCTTGAATTCGTTGCGTCAGAGGTTTTGTTTTGTTTTGAAAAAGGTTTTTATTTTTAGACTATTCTGTATACATATATAAGTAATATAAACCTCTAAAAAACTTAGACAATATGAAATATAAAAGTATATAAAAGTTTTTGGTGATCTTCTATCACAGATGCGTCTTTCCAAAATTAAGTAATCCTTAGAATGACAATTAGAATTCCCCCTCCAATGGTAGCGTGGCCGAGCGGTCTAAGGCGCTGGTTTAAGGCACCAGTCTCTTCGGAGGCGTGGGTTCGAATCCCACCGCTGCCAATTTCTTTTTTTTCTTCAAAATAAAAATAATAAAATAAATATATATATGTCTATTTGATCATTATAATTATAAAACAAAAATCTATACAGGTTGTAGAAGGACGTGCATTCCCTGTACCAAGGTTCGCTTTACCTTTGAGACCCGTCGAATCATTGGAAGTACCAGTCGAAGCTCGTGCCCAAGTTAGTGATGGTCAAATGTCTGATCGGGAATCGGAACATCAACAACAGGAACAGCAACCAATGCATCCTGTTATGCAGCAACAGCAACAGCAACAACAACAACAACAACAGCAGCAGCAGCAACAACAGCAACAAGAACGGGAGGAAGAGAATCGACCACATTGTCAGTAAAAATAGAATTAATTTATTTTTTAAACATTTTACATTAATACAAATAATAATAATAGTAATAATAATTAATAATTAATAATTAATAATGAACTTATCAAATTCTTTACAGTTTCTAATGTGATATTAAATTATATTAATTAATTATTTTTCAGATGTTCAACCACGTTCCGTACGTTCCATTCCAGAACCTTTCGCTCATCGTCGAGAAAAACGCGTACGTCGTTGCGCTTGTGATTGCGCTTGTTAATTTTGTCAAATTTGACGAGATTAATTCGCTTTTTCTTCGGGGCTAATTTAAAGATTTTTATCTCTATCCATCTCTCTCACCCTCTTTCTGTTTCTTTTCCTCTCTCTCTCTTCCTCTCTCTCTTTTTCTATATATATAAATATATTTGCATATATATTTGTTAACATTTAATTAAATTCTAACGCCCTGAAGTAGTATTCTTTTGATTACAAATATGCAGCTACTGTGCATCGGTAGCTCTTTCATATTTAGAATTTCTCTAGAATTTTCGATGGAAATGACAGATTTCCTTACATTTATTAGTTGATGAAACAATATGTTTTTCAACGAATCATACAAGAACTATAAGGCGACTTTCAAAGATAATAAAATAGAAGTTTCGAATAGAAAGAAGTTTCGAATAGAATATATATATATATGTTATTATAATATATCATTCTCTCTCTATAAATATACGTGTATAAATCAAGATTGCATTAACGATCAAGCGTAATAAAAAAAAAAAAAAGATGATCGAGACATTGACGACTTGTTAAAAAATTTGCGAAAGATGAAAAGTTATTATACTTTTCTTCACATTTCCATGCTCATTATTGCGGTAATTACATTATCGTTGATTTAAAACTATTATTATTATTATTTGTATCATCGAATAATCCTATACCAATAATTAGCTTAATGTTGATTTATTAACGAAGGTTCCTAATCAGTGTGCTTTCGACAAATTTTAACTAATATTAACAAAAATTATTTTAATTACTTCTTTTTTTTTGTACCCAATACCTTTCTCAATCAAAAAAATCAAATAAAATATCGACAATTTTTCTATACAAATCGGTTCATTGTTTTATATTATATGCCATTTAAAAATCTCTCCTTATATTAATATAAGTCAAGAATTTTAGCAAAAAATCGCTTATTCTTTGCTAAAGTGCTTGGCCTATATACAGAATTCTGCGTTAAAAGAAAAATTGTTTATAGTACATGGTTGGAAAAATAATTTATTTAAATAACGCGTCTTTTTAAAAAAGAATTAAAAAGTATTTATTATATAATGGTAAGTTTCCCACTAATCATACTTGAAGTGTCGGTAACAAAAGGAAAGGAAACTACATTTACCGATCGAATGAATATGAAAAAAGAAAAAGAGAAAGGCACTTGTACAAATGTCATTTCTCTTTATTTCTTTGTCAACAAACATTATTGATTTAATAGTCTTTATAATTTTGTTTAATATCAGTATTTCTACGATAACAAGTTAAACGTAAAGTCTTCTTACAAATTAATATATTTTAGATTTATTAATGTAAGTATTATTTACAAATTTTATATTTTTTATATTCATATAGTATTTCGTGTCAAACTTTGTTTATCATCTTTTAACTACTTATGTTAATTTGTATACATTAACAAAGTATTATAAATATATATAAACGTGTAATACAATTGGTATTAATAAGATCTGCAACGTTTGAATTCGAAATACAGATCAACATAACCTATAAAAATATATCAAATCTATATTACTTCCCAGTTAAAATGACGTAAATCGAACGTCATATTAACGTTTTGTGTTAACTGGGTTATTAATATAAATAATAACGAATGAAAATGTACGCGTATATCGAAATCAACCGAGTATAAATAGTGAGATTGTATAATACAACAAACATTTACAACAAATAAAAAATAAAATATTTATAACAAATATATTTAAACAAATATATATATAGAGTGATCAACGCAACATATGCACCAATATAACTTCATAAATATTTGTTTATCATTTATCAGCTAATCAGAGTTTATTTCTAAGTCGTGTAGAAGAAAAGTAAATAATGACATTACCTTCTGATTGACCTAATATACACACACACGAACTTTTTCATTATTTATAACATAACCGTTGGACAGAAGTGACTTGCAAACCATTAATGTAAGTCTTCCATTTCTTAATCTTGTTTCGTATATGTTGGTATATTTTAATAGTTACTTATATTATTAAGATAAATACAAATTTATATATTATTCATTTATTATTAATTCGATTATTATATTCGTTAAATGACAAATCTCAATATACGTATGAATTATCATCTATTTTATTTTTGTATTCAACATTTAAATCCTTTAAAAGTTTGCTCAATAGTTTTTCTCTTTCAAAGAATTTACAAATTATTGTAAAGTCAAAAATAATTGCGAGGAATTGTTATTACTTTATTTTATGAATTTAATTAAAATCATCAAAATTAATTAGTGTTATATGTTTTAATTACAGAGTACAGAAAAGCTTTGCCCAATTATACCAAAGTATCGTCCTTCGATAAGAACCATTAAGAAACCTACTTACGTAATAATAATAATTTGTTTTATTGATTTTTCCTTCATACATAATAATTCATTGATTTCATTTAAATTTATTCATATTATTATATTTTTCAATTACAGAATAAGAATAAAAATTGCAGACGTATTCTAATAAAGTATCGTTCTCCTATAAGAAACTTTAAAGAATATACAAATAAAAATAATATTAATAATTATAATAATAATAATAATAACAATATAAATAACAAAAATATAAGGAAGATAATTACGAGTTTAGATACTTCTGTACATGAACGAATAATTAAAATGAGTAGTCCAAAATGTCGAATCAATACTAAAACTGACAATGATACTTTAATCAACAATTCTGATAGCAAAAATTCTATTATTGACAATGATAGCAAAAATTCTATTACTGACAATGATAGCTCGGAGGAAGATTTTGACATAACAAATTCATCTACGAGATATAATTCATCGTTTAACGATTCAAGTCTTACTTTTAGTCCACAAAAATCACCTTCTCATGAATCATCATCATCATCAGTGCCAATTTTATATAAATATTTATTTCCAGTGTTTATCATCGTAGTTGCTATAGCTTTTTCTTCGTACATTTTTTATTCAGTAAAAGATAATAATCAATCAATACGAATTCTACCAAACAAACGAACAGATATAATACAAAAATTTCGTGAATCTGTGATAAGCGCCAAAATGAAATTTCAAAATCAAACTTTGAGTACGTGGAATGCGTTTCAATCTCAAGTAGAAGACATTATTTACGAAACTACCAAAGTTTCCATTGTTATTTTGCTTGGTAATGAAACCAACACGATCAAATGTTTTGCCAAAGTACTTGGAAATTTATGTAGTAAGGCCTTAGGTAGCAAGAATTATTTAACATTGAACACTGGAAACATTGGTAATGATCACGGAGAAATTATTACTAAATGGAAACCAGAGATTTTAAGAAATAAAGTTGTGGTAAGTGTTTAGAAATATTTTTAACATTTCAGTTTTTCCGTTTATATCTTTAAAAATGAATAAAAAAATACTTTTACATTTGTTTAGATTATCGAAGACCTGCTCAGTATGAATTCTGAGTCTGCTAAAGCATTGCATAATTTTTGTGATAAAGAAAACCCTTTAGTTTCAAAGTCTTTTTATATAATTACTATTATATCCAATGATTACAAAGGGTCAAACAGAGATAAATTTGTAGAAGGTGTTCTTACTGACAAATTTTCTAAAACAATCGATTTAGATATTTTAGCTCCTCTGATAACACGAATCATGGATGGGCCGATAATACCAGTTATATCCGAATCAAGCATTAAAGGAAAATATAATATTAAAGAATGTTGATTTCTTTGATTTGTTTTCTTTTTCATTAAAAAAATAAATAAATATGTATATATATGTATATATACATAATCGTTTATTTATATAAAACATTAATTATATATTTTTTTTCTTTTTCTTTTTACACAAAAACATAAACTATCAATTGAGAGTATTTTAATAGAATATAGCAGAGTGAACTATAGATAAATAATTATATTTAAATAAAAATCAAGAACATGCACACAGAGACACATAAATGATATATAATACGGCATGATATATAATATGTTTGTTATTATGCAAATTTATTTTGTTATGCGAAATAATGATACAGAACGATATTTTTAAATGAACTATGTTTAAGCATAATTCAAATAATTTCTACAAACTTATAAAAAAATATAACAGCGAGATAGATGCCTCTGATACATGTAACGCTAGAGATTTTGCCTACAATGGCCAAGAGATTAAACTAGAGTTTAAAGTATAGTAAAATGTGTTATTATTTCATGCACTTGTGACACTTCTTCTCACATTTTTATTATTACCATTGCTGTAGCGTAACTAGTCGGCAGTCGTCAGCGTTGATTAACAGTGTCAGTCAGAAATCGTATGTTTATGAGGGTGTGGGGAGCTCTCTCATTGCCAATTTACAAAGACTTTTATTTAACAATTTATATTAAATAAATTTGTTAAAAAAAAAAATCAGAGATTTAAACGAATATAATCTTTTACATAATTTTATTCTGAAAAATTCGAGCTAATATATTAATATATATATATATTTATTGATTTATTTGATTTATTTATTATAAATTTGCCGATAATAGATCACTAAATATAATTAATATATTATATAAAAATAATTTAATTTATAAGCTACAACATATCGAAGTTCCTTTTGGTTTTCTGTCCGTTCTTTTGTATCTTCACATAGAATTTTGTATTAAAATTAAATCACACCTTTTTGTAATAATCTTTTTGTTTTATTTCACTCTTTTTTTAAGCATTATTATAATGTATTGAATCGAATTTCTATATCGAGTGATAAAACATGTAATAAAACGTTAGTAAAAAAAAAAAAAAAAAGATAAATTTCTTCCTAATATGCTTATGCACTACACATATATATATATATATATTTTATACATATATATACGCACGTATAAAGTATTTTATAAATTGGCAACAAGTACTCATAGCTCTGTACTTTGCCATAGAAATCTATGGGCAAAGTTTTAAGCCATTGAGTTTCAATATGATACAGTCGTTCTCTGTTGTAATTCATATTGGTAACTAAAAATTAGGGAAGTATACATAGAGATTGTATATAATATAGTATGGTATTATCAAACCTAAATAATAAATACAATTTATACAGTCATAGACCCCTTTTTATACAGAATATCCAAAATCTAATGCATGTTATACAATAGTAATATAAACAATTTGCAATTCTTACAGAATGTAGTTAAACTTGATTGCTTGTTTGTTCGTTCGATTGATAAACACAATCCTCAAAATTTTCGAAATATTAAAAATCAATCATATTGTTATTTATTTGACCACAATAATAGTAATAAAAAATATATCTTTCTTCCCATATAAAATCATATAACTTTTAAAGTGGCCCTTCTTCACTCAACCTTTTGATCAAATGAAAACTTACTGTATATACTATTGTATAACACGGAAGATGTATATATTTTAAATGAAAAAGCCAAGAAAAATCAAAAAAATTATAATTAATATTCTACACAAAGTTTGTATTCATAATACCATTCGTTTCTATATATATATACCATCTTTACTCTGTTTTTTCTTCTTTTTCTTCTTCATCTTCATTTAAATATTAAAATTTCATGCTATTGCTTGGAGGTATTTTTAGAAAATTAAAGTGTTTTTCGTTTACAATTATCCGATCATTGTAATTAAGGTTTTCATCCATCAGGGCACTCTGTATAGAATAGCCTTAATATTACGAGATACGTATTTACAGTAAAAAAGTTTAATTGGTCATATTTTTATTTATCTATCATAGTAAAGAGACGATGAGTAGTAGTACCACATTGTATAATGATGTCCGAATTGGCTGTAATAGTAATAGTAGAAGTAGTAGTAGTAATAGTCATTTACTTAAGTTGTACAGTACATCTTGCAAATTGTGCAAGTCGTCATTGTTGTTGTTACTGTGTCGTAATTCCCAGTCAGTCATGTCGTAATAATGTGTACGTATAATATCTGACTTTGAATATAATCGGTCTCTTTTTTTACCCATGGTTTTAGCACTTAAATCATACTTACTTTTTAAGCACTAATACAATAGTTTCTTTTTTTTATATCTCTGTTAAACTGAACGCTTTACGCTGCAAAAGTATATGAATAAGTTTACTGATCAATCAAGTGATATTAGATACATATTAACAACACGAAAGCTTGGTAAAAGCTTTGACTATTATAATTTAATAAAGGTTTATTTTTTTTTTTAGAATAGATGAGAAAGAGCCAAGAAAAGCAAACAATAAAAACACTAATCCCTTCTGCTATTAAAAGTTTGACTCATAGTATCAATTATTGGGTCAAACATGGAAACAAGTCTAACTCTGGTACAAATTACGGGGCAAAGATGTGAATATGCTAATAGCTTTGACTTGTTTCACAAGCGATTGCATTTTTTGTTTAAGCTCACACATTGCACTATTCTCACACAGTGGAAGGAGTTAGTGCAATGTATATGACGTGGTAAAAGTAAAACGCTTTTAAAAAATAACAATAAATCTTCATTTTTTTTTATATCTTGCATCTTCATTTTGTTAAGTGAAAAGTCTAATAATTCTCTTTTAAAAGGGGGTATGTACTATTGGTATTTCTTTTTTTTTTTTCGATGATGGATTTACGAACTCAAAAGCACTTGTAATAATAATAATAATAATAATAATAATACAATGTATGAGAAAACTTGTACAGCTAGTTTGTTGTTTCAGTATGAGAAAAACTCGTACAGCTAGTTGTTATTTTTCGGTTTTAGAGATATTACATTTCTCATGAGATTAAGGATCTTAAAAGATAGCGCATGGAACAGTCGTATTCAGAAGCACGTTATTCCAGGTTTCAATCAATATTTTAATCATTTAAAATTCAAAGCCATCAACTGGAAGTTGAGAAGAATCAGGCGCTGTAAACTGAAATTGTTGTCCTTGCGAATCAATAGATGGAACAATTCTTGTATCCTCTTCCTCAGATCCGAAATATCGATCGATAATATCAAATGCTTTTTGATAAATGTCCATATTTTTATGAGATTGAAGAAATTCTATTTTGTCTAGGCCTAAAAAAAAAAGAAAAAGAACATTATAAGTAAACATAAATATTAAATAATATTAAATATAAATATTACACGTAAATATTAATTAATATATTTTATCTCAATACATTACCATAACATTCTTCAATCAAAACTGCATAAGGGTTTATACCATTGTGCATACTAGCAGCGTCTTGTTCGCCAAGACGTAAAATATTTTCTAAACCATTTAATGCAACCTGGAGAATCTTTGTATCCATAACTGTTAATAAATCGCACAACGGTGTGATACATCCTTGAACAGCAAGATAACGAATTTGTTCAGGTGTACCACCACTGGTAGCATTTGTGATTGCCCAAGCTGCTTCTTTTCGAGTTTTAAATTCAGCTTTTTCTAATATCTCAATTAGTACAGGGCAAATGTTAGCATCAATAACAGCCTAAAAGAAATAATTAATATTAAAAATGTATAGATAATAATTATTTTATTTGTGTATAATAATATTAGTTCTGTTCTTCATAATACATCGATGGTTCCAAATTCGAGATATAAAATACTTTATTATTATTATTATTTACCTTTATTTGCTGATTGTTACCAGCAGTGATATTAGAAACTGTCCAACAAGCTTCTTTACGTATATTTTCTCGTGATGAATTCAAAAGATGTAATAAACAAGGTAGTGCAGAACAATTTAGTACAACTTGAGTTTGTGCATCATCACCAGTTACTATATTACCAACAGCGCGAAGAGCTGCACTTACTACATTATATTCTTCGCGCCTAAATAAATAGAACTTAAATAAATTCTTTTATTTTCATATATTGAACGTGTATATTTATTCAATTTCTAAATATCATGCATTCTAATTAATAAATCTCATTTTAAAAATAGCTTATTAATATCTAATGTAATATTATAATTTGTTTATCATTGTTAGATATTTTATAAAAATACTGATGAATATTAATGATATAATATGAAAGATAAATAAAATACTTACATCAAAAGTTCTACAAGACGCCTACAAACACCAGCGTCTATAACTGCTTGTATTTTATCATTTGGCCCGTCACTTAAATACGACAAAGCCCAACAAGTATCAGCAAGAACATCTGAATCTGAATGATTAAGAAGTTGTGCTAAAACTGGTAAAGATGGTGCTACTTTAGAAAATACAGGTGCAGGATTTTTTCCACGACAGAGATTTGACAATGCCCATACAGCATTCCGTGTCATAGATAAATTCGTGGTTTTAGTAAGAAGTCTAAAAATGTTACATTTAAATTAAATCAAATATAATACAGAATATCATATCTAATTGTTAAGAAAAAATGTACGAAATAATGAAAAGTAGCTGAATGTTATAAAAACATACTGTAAAAGGGGATTAAGAACACCAGAATGTATAACATGATCTCTACATTCAGGACTATCTCCTGCGATATTGCCCAAAGCCCAAACCGCTTGTTCTCGTACATCGTCGTATTCAGAACTGAGTAACGATATGAAAGTAGGTACAGCTCCTGTTTCTATTACCATACGTGTTTGCTGAGATGTTCCACTCGCAATATTTGTTAAAGCCCAAGCTGCTTCAAACTGTCGAATAATATACAATATTATTATATTAGTTTTTAAAAATGTATAAAACTTATTGGCAAATATTTATTCATATTTGGTTCATAAAAGATGACGACGCGATGTCATGTTACCTAGAAAACAATATATCTTCTTTTTAAAACAAAAAATATATAATAATTCTTGGACCTTTCCATTATTCGCTAAAGGTGACAGAAATATTTTCACAATTAAAGCAAATTAATTAATTAATAATAATAAAACAATAGCTTACAAACCTGGAGTGTACAATTACTATCATTTTTCAAAAATTCAACAAATCGAGGTACTATTCCCGTATGTATAACTTCATCTATAGGAGGGTTTGGTTCTCTGGATAATAACTTTCGGAATTTTTGAGTAGCTGCTAATTGATCTTCTACATTAGGACTGTATAAAGCTTGTATCAATTTTTTTGTTATAACAACACTTTGCTGTAACAAGAAAATAATATAACGTTATAAATAATAAGAGAAATTTGATTAATATATGTATTGTAATAATAATAGTTGAGCAAAAAAAAATATAGATTTTACTAATTGTGGCGTAGGTAGAGAATATTCATCTGTAGTTGAAACATTATCCTCGTCGGAAACAATATTAGGTACATTACGTCTTTTTGATAATTGTTGTTCACGCTTTTGTTTTCTTAATTGCACACCTTCTTCTTCTCTACGTCGTCGTAATTCCTGTGAGTCTAAGCCCATATTTTTATAACGATACTTATGTGTCGGTCCGCTTGACATCTATAGAAACATAAAGTTAAAGATTATTTTAGGACACTTATATTCTTTCGTTTAAATAACAGCATATATTAAGAATAGATATTGCGATATATACAATAAACATATTACGTATGTATAGAAATGATAGACTAATTGAACCTAAAATATAAGGAATATATTAATTATAAAATACACTTTATCGTATCTATAAAAAAAGTTAAAAAACTAAAGTGGCAAATAATTTATTTCTATTAAACAAAATATAAATATTTGGCAACATATATTATTAATATTTCATCAAAATAATTCTAAAAACATAATAATGTATATATCTGAAAGTAATACGTTTTCGCCAACGTGCGCACCAAGTGTGTGCGTGCATATAAATGCATATACTCGAATACAAAGCATTTTCGTTATACCTTTGACAACAAGACATTGTAAATAATAGAAATTGACAAGTTTTTACTTGGGTTTGTTACCTCGTTCGTTTTCCGATTGATTTAGAAATAAATTTAATATCGATAAAAAGAATGATTCAAAACGTATTAGAAATAAACGTAATTATTTTCTTCGTAACGCGCTACTTGGTTACGTACGCGTTTCCGTGTGCAAGGTATTCGCATGCAATTCCCCACTCCTTTTTTAAAAGCTAATATGAACGTATTCACAAGCGCGTACATATATACACACATATACACACATACATATATACATATATAAATGTACGTTTAGTATCGTGCGCGCGCATGTACGCGCATTTCACCAGTAACATTAACATAAAAATAATCCTACAGACTAATCATTTAAAAATGAATTAAACAAATGTTCATTAACAAAAATGATACTAATTCCAATCAAATATTCGTATTAACGTATCAATAAATATATTAACATAATTACGATTGGAACAAAAAAGAATATATTCCTAGTATCTCGTTTTAAAAGGGGTTAGGTTTTAAATCCACAAGAAATAATGCTGCTTTTATTTACGAAAATAATCGACTTTGTATCTAACGAAAATAGGAATCGAGATCGAGTATTCCAGAAAGATATATTTCTTTTTAATGTTGCAATGGAATATTTTCACACGATGATTTCCTTTTCTTTTTTTCTCTTTATTTCTGTTTCACTATCTTTCTTTTCTTTCTTCCGTTTTTTTTCTTTTTTTTTTCCCCCAAGTATTAGACATTTTCACACACGGTAGATGGACTGACATTGGCCTGGAATTGTCTCGATTCATCGATACGTAATTATTATCATTTTAGATGATTACGCATTCGTTTAACCGTATTAATATTGATCAAATATAATACTCACGTTTGTAAAATATTTTTCAAGACGTCTGTTATATGTAAAATATCATAAGAATATATGTGTATTACTTCTACCAGCCACTGCCACACTTTTTTTCTCTCCTTAGCAAACTTTGGCAGGCAATCGGTGAACCTTCTTCTAGTCTTCAATGCGCAAGGAATCACGGGGTTAACTAACGACTTTCTGATTGGTTCATTTATATTACTATAAATATTTTTTACCATACTTTTAGTTTCTTATTAACTCTTGAAAATATTTATTCAAATTTTAGTTCATACGTGAATATAAATTTTATTCTTCTTATTTTCTTTCAGTACGAAAACTTTATTATAATTGTTACTTAAAAAAAAGAAGCTACTTCAATTGAAATAATAAATTACTACTTGCAATTTAAAACGAGTAGTTTTTTTTTATTACTAGATATCATCGTTCTTACCTGATATTTTTCAAATATGCATAAGTTTCTTTTTTTAATTTATTCTTTATCATACTTTATTAATAATAATAAAGTAAAATTTAATTAATATGCATATATCTATTATTTGAAAATTTGAATATTCATATATCATAAAAAGTAGATAAGAATTCTTTTTGAAATAACCAATGAGAAGGTTGAAAAACTAGTAACAATTTATGTTCTCAAACTTTTATATACTGTAACCTTCAAATATATAATATTATATTTAACAGTTAACATATTTTATAATGTGTTGCATGGTCTTTTAGGTTAGGTGCATTGACAAATATAAAATAGATTACATATTTTATAATAAAAATATCAAAAGTACCTCCTGTAAGAGAAAGAAATTAATTTTAGATTATTATTTTTTGTGTTTTCTAGTAATATATTATTAACCAATCCACGTTAACGGGTTAGTGTCGTAGCACGTAAAATAAGAACCTGCGTTTTATATAGCATGATAATAATGTTAATAACACGTTGATTTTTTTATGAACAATTATTCAGTTTTAAATATCATAAAAATAAAAAAAGAATTTTATCGAATAATGCAGATTAGAAATTTTAATTTGATTTAATAATTTCACATATTTTTTACCAAGGGTTCTTAAAATTATATGTACGAGGTTGAGTAAGATAAAGATAGAATATGGTAATGCAACGTTTTCCTCTTTGTCTTGTAAAATTTAGTAATGAAGTACACAATCTACGTGACAATGACCAATACAATAATGTAGTTAATAATCGTGTAGTTGTGTAATTAGTTTAAAAAAATATCTAATCATGGGAGAGACATGAAATTATCATTATAAATATATTGAACACCTTAACCCTAACTCATCATCTTTGTATTTAGAAATCGTTATTTTTGCTTTTCCTATTATGCATTAAATTAAAAACAAATTATTTAAATTTTCTTCTTTAAATTATATTAGACAAAAACGATATCATAATAGTTATAATACAAATTTTTAAGTTTTTAAATATTAAACCAATACGATATAATAAATAAATTATTATTATTTTAATATAAATAAAAAAGAAAAGAAAAATAATAAAAAGAAATTACCTCAAATATTATATAAAGTATACATAAACAAAACTAATGTAATAGCTTATTCTAATACGCGTCTTGCGAGTAAGTGTGTTGCTGTCGTAACTAATATGTTTTCTTATGAGAGATCGCTTAGCTTGCAAAAAGAGTGCCAAAACTTAATAATTTATATTATTTTTATTAAAAAAATGAAAATTAGCACTATATTAATTTTTTTCAAAACCTGATGTAATACGTTTAAATAAAGACTGAATTCTCAGCGCTACCAAAATGGTAAAAAAAGTTAACAATATTTTAGCTGGCGTAATTGATTATAATATTAAATAACATCTTACTAGGAGAACATACCAAATTCAAACATAGTTTTTGCTTAAAATGGCATGCAACTTATAGACCTTGACTAGTACATCATTGTGTTAAATTATTATACTCCTAATGGTCAATCGTTTTTAAGATATTTGCGATTAAAGTTTAAATAAATAGTTGCTCATGTATATGTACCCGTGTTTTGCTTCACTTAATATAAGCCGTCGGTAGTGAAGCTGGTAAGGGCACAGACTCGGGCACAGACTCGTATTTTGGGGTCGTGCGTTCAAGTCCGTCCGTCCTTAATTTAACTTTTTTTTTCCACACATCTTTCTTTTTAATCTAGCTCAAGTTTTCGCTGAGAAAACGCTGACGCAACCTTTTAGAATTGTTCACTGAAAAGAACTGTAACTATTCTTTACTTCATCTTGACGCAACCCATACTTACCTTGACGAAACTATTAGTAAGTTATATCAAAATATTCTCTGAACCTTGGGCTATCTGCCCATACTTTTCCTTTTTATCTAGCTCAAGTTTTCGCTGAGAAAACGCTGACGCAAACTTTTGGAATTGTTCACTGAAAAGAACTGTAACTATTCTTTAC
>JACGTP010000051.1:0-50930 GCA_023678845.1 Mischocyttarus mexicanus | reverse complement strand
ATCTAGCTCAAGTTTTCGCTGAGAAAACGCTGACGCAACCTTTTAACATTTTTCACTCAAAAGAACTTTAACTACTTTTTACTTTTTCTTGACGCAACCCATACTGAACCTTGACTAAACCATGACTTAGTTATATCAAAATCTTCTCTAAACCTTGGGCTATCTGACGATAACATTGTTTTTAATCTAGCTCAAGTTTTCGCTGAGAAAACGCTGACGCAACCTTTCGAAATTTTTCGCTCAAAAGAACTTTAACTATTTTATAGTACTACTATATTATACTTGTACTACTGTATTATACTATTTTATTATGCTATATATTATACAATTTATATGCGCTATATATAAAGTATATATTAACTGAAATAAATTAGCTTTGTATATAATAAGTATAAAAATTAATGTATATATCTATGTATATTACAAAAATGTATACCTGATCTAAAAAAAATAAATTTTTACCATAAAATACAAATCAAAAGTGTTATCTTTGCCAACCCTATCATTTCCCTTTAATTTCCTAAATGAAATACCTTTTTTTGATAAAAAATTAAAAACAAAAAAACATTTTTGCGTACCACCTCCTCGCACATCATGTGATCCTGTAACAAATCTAAATTTCGAGAAAAATTTTCGGGGTGTCCATAAATCAAATTTTGTATCAGGAAAATATGATATAACAGAAGGTGGCACGATTTAATTTTTTTACTTACCCCAAATTCTTCGGGAAATCTTCAATGTTCTCTGGTAATGTTTGAAGTGGTGATCAGCAATACAGTTTTTTTTTTTTTTTTTTTACGACAGGAGGAAAATCTTCATAGACACCCCAGGCCCGATTTCCTGGGGTAGTGTCGGATTCAGTCTGTCCAGGATTCGGTCTTATCCAGGAAATTATCCTGGATAAATCGGTCCTAGTACAGAATGCCTACCGACTAAAAACCTCCTGTTTTTATTATTAACGATTAATTATTATTTATACTATATACTATATATACTATATATACTATGTATACTAATATACTATATATATATACTATATACTATATATACTAATATACAATATATACTATATACTATACTAGTAGCCCAGGCATGCGTTGCATTGCCTTTTTTCTCTCTGCGAAGACAAACAAAATTTAGGCTACACACTTTCGAATTAGTGAGAATAAAGATAGGAGCCTTGTGTTACTGTAATTGTAAAGGGGATCGTAATTCAAACCACGTAAATCAATATGTATCGTTCGTCTCGTTTCTAATGATTGAAGTAATAACAGTGTGAGGTCGCTCTCTTTCATGATCTCTGCTCAATTGTTTCTGACGCAATGAATTACTAACACAATGATACGTTGAAATTTTTGGAAAATTTGATCTGGACCACGAACCGTAGCTCTGATGAAAAAAAAAATTTACAAAAATATGTCCGGGAATATAATGAATAACTCATAAAATTTTCACGGCGATTGGGTGTATAGTTTTTGAATTCACTTGCGACATACATACACGAATTCATTTTTATATATATAGATATAATGTAAAATAATTTTTTTGATGCATTTATTTTATAAAACATTTCAAATTTTTTTTTATTTGCAAACATTACGAAAAATTAAAAAAAAGAAACTTATTTATTACGCATAAGTAATATAATTAATAATTATAGGTAAATAACATATAATAAAAAATACGTTTTATAAAATAAATGCATCAATAAAATTATTTTACATTATATCATTTATAAAAAAAAATATAACATATTGTAAAAACATAGAAAAAAAAAATTGAAAAAATTGAAAAAAAAAAAGAAATAAAAAAAAAAAAAATTAAATTAAGGACGGACGGACTTGAACGCACGACCCCAAAATACGAGTCCGTGCCCGAGTCTGGGCCCTTACCAGCTTCACTACCGACGGCTTATATTAAGCGTACCAAAACACAGGTACATATACATGAGCAACTATTTATTTAAACTTTAATCGCAAATATCTTAAAAACGATTGACCATTAGGAGTATAATAATTTAACACAATGATGTACTAGTCAAGGTCTATAAGTTGCATGCCATTTTAAGCAAAAACTAGGTTTGAATTTGGTATGTTCTCCTAGTTAGTTTAAAAAATAATAGAGTCAATGAAATTATCCACCATTAAGGTGATTTTTGAATGTACAGGACATTTAAACGTATCCGGCATTTAAAAATGTGAACATTTAAAGAAACGTAATAAGCCTTGTATTATTCGTAGGTAGTACGGTCGACTATTCTTTTGTAGGATAAGCCGATAGGTTGAATTGATAAAGATTAGAGGTAAAGGGAGGTAACACAGGGTCCAGGGGTGTTTGGAGTTAGGCGACAGAAGTCACCCAGCGAAACGAACCAGGAGTAGATGGGCAAGGGGATGATGTCACATAGGGGTCTCTCCCCCGTCTAAATACATACAGATGCAGGCCGGATTGATGCATTGACTGAGGGTACAGTGACGTAGAAACGAACAATGTAATATCACAGTAGAACGACAAAAAAAAAATCCGCAATTCCTTTTTTTCTTTTTCTATTCTTTTCTCAAGCGAACAATTGAAATTAAAATAATTGTTATATTTTATTAATACCATATAACAATGTATTGTAATATTTTATACGTATTTACCATCTTTTGAATGTTCTATAAATAATTAATTATAGAAAATATTAATTATAAGATAAATATCATCAAATATTTTCAATAAATATAATATATATGATATTTTTATTATACGAACATATCACATGACAATTTGCGATCTATTCCGTAAATAATTTCACCTCAAGGAAAATAGCATTAACTCTGTTTAAAATATTAATATTACAAAATTATAATAATTATATATAATAATTTTTTCTAACATAAATATTACACTTTACTTATACATTCTTTTCTAATATTTTTCTTTTATTAATATCAATTAATATTAATTTTAAAGAGATCACATTGGAATGTAATTAGTTTATGCGTGTGTGTATGTGTGTGTGTGTGTGTTTAATACATATGAAAATTAATTAATTAATTAATGAAATAAATAATAAATTAGATTGAAGTAAGTGAATTCGCGTATATCGCGAAGATTTAGTCTACGCTATTGAAAGAGAAGCTTCGTTTGGATGACTCATGCGATCTCACTTGCAGACTCCCCTGCTACTCCCTTATCGTAGTCATACACAATAGAGAATGGTAAACATAGTAAAGGTAACTTGCATGGACCAACTACGTGTACGACGACGACTACGAGGACGACGGTGTTCACGACGATATACACGATGTGCCAATCGTTCCCCTTTCTAGTTTGCTTCGACTCTCTTTCTCTTTCTCTTCCTCTCTCTCTCTCTCTTTTTGGTCCAAGCAAGCCACGTGGCAGCATCCCCTTCTTCCCCCCTCTCATTCTCTTTTTCTCTTTCTCTCTCTTTCTGTCTCTGTCTTTCTTTTTCACCTCCACTTACTCTCTCGTCTCAACAATTGATTACCCAACGAGCAACTAGCCAAATTGTGATCGTTCTCGAAAACTAAAAGAGTTCACTGCTTTAAAGAAGATATTTTCTGATATATATTAATGTATCTACCGAATTAATAATCAGATTAATTTGTTTTTCAATATATGTTGAGATATATATTTGTTAAAGTTTTATATTTTAATTTCTAGGTATCCTCTGAGTATCATGTTTGATGTATGATGGATCATATTTAAAAAAATAATTATTTAGAATAAAAAAATATAATTTCTGTTATATATTTATCTACCTATTGAATGAATAATCATCCTAATTATCCTAAATTTTGTTAGGTATAATTTTACGTCGAGTAAGCAATGAAATAAGAATCAAATATGTTAGAATATTTTTAGATCAAGTATCATTATTAATCGTATCATAGTCGCATGATATATATTTTTTGTTCAATTACATATTTGATTTTGTTTCGTTTCGTTATATATTAATATAATATTTCTTATATATCTTATTTTTAATCGAGCCAGGCCAAGGGGATCTCGAACAATGAAGATATGTTTTATTCATGTTTTCTGTTACATTTCTTTTTATAAAGCTTTATTGTATCATGGTTGGATTCCCGTGTCCCCGTGTGTGAGAGTGTATTAACGTATACAGATATGGTGTCCAGTTAAGGTCTCTGCGAGAATGCTGGCGAAGAGATCGTCAATTAAATAATTACGGTTAAATAGAATGGAATTCTCAGCACGGTACCCGCATGTTTGTTAAGAATTATTCGTGTGCACCTAGTAGAAGAGAGATGAGAACATATAAAGGTACGATATGTATTTTATTATTGGCTTGAAATAACCTCTTCTACGTACCCACATGAAATTCATGAAATTTTAACTTTTAGATAGATTCACACACACATTACTAAATTTAGATCTTACGGATACGTGAGTCATTTTTTTGTTAATTCTATTACGAGGATTTTATCGTGGAGAGACCATTATGAAAAAAAATTTCACCCAATTAAAACTACGAAGGATATATTCAACATATCGTTCTTATATATTTATATAATAAACATATTTTTCAATATTTCTAGATGTATAATATTAGCATAGAGAGTTACAATATGGCTGTTAAGTTAGCATTTAAATTTAATAATATAAAACTAATGATTATTTTAAAAATATTCTTTTACATAAACCTAGTAAACTACAGTCCCGTGTATCCGTACTCTAAATCTACTCTTATCACTGCACCTTAACTCTAACAATATTTCTATTGCAATATTCCCCTACTCTACGCTCCTCTCCCAACTTAGTTTCCTTTGGCAATTCTTTTAGTACAATTGTGGTACTAAAATTTACCACTAACGTTATAAATATTGCTTTATTCTTCCATATCATATATAATTTTTTTTATAAATATAGTCTATATAAATATATATATATTATCAACATAAAGTGACCATTTGCTTCTTAAGTTAGCATAAATTTTGCGGATATACAAAAATGATTAGAAACACCGTACATACGTTTATATATGTATGTTATATACATATACGTATATATTAAATAAGTGTATGTAAAAAGATAGAGAACGCGATTTCGCGTCAGTATTTAAACGCGGTGGAAAGAAAAGAACGAGGGGATTCATAAAGAGGAGGGGCATCAAATCGTGTATCCATTGTGCTTAGGTGTTAGGCGTGTGTAGGGGTAAGCATGAGCGGCGAACGGCGAACGGCGAACGGTGAACGGGAATGGTGCTTCAGAGGGTAGATTTGCACACGCGGCACAGATCCATCCGACAAAGGGATGGAACAGATTGGAACCTATTTGTTCCTACGTCGGTTCGCTCACCCCGTCTTTTTTTTTTCTCTCTCTTTCTTTCTTTCTTTTCTTTCTTTCCTTCCTTTTTTTTTATTTCATTAGAAAGAACATCGGATGCTAACGTCCGAATTTTTATATTTTTATAACTTCAACATATTTTAACAGATAATATTTATTTCATGAGTTTTTCATTTCTAAGGATTGAATTTGGGGTGTCTGTATGTGTGTTTGCAGAATATTGTTTGAATAGTAAGGGAAAATAAAATATGAGAAAATGATAGATTCTGTTTTAAAGTTCTTACAGGTAAATGGTTTTTATATACTCATTTTGGGTAATTAAAGAAATTTAATATAATATAATATAATTAAGATAATACAAAAATTAGAGTTACTAAAAAAAACTGAAATATTTTATATGTTTATATCGCATGCATATAATATCAACATGAAATAACTATTTGGTTTTTAAGTTAGTATCAATTTATAGATATCAAAAAAATGATTAGAAACACCAGGTTGATATATATATACATTTCTGCGTATATATAATAAACAAATATTATAAGTGTTAGTGTAAAAGTATTTAAAAATATTCTTAATGATGGTACCAACATGGGTGCAATGTGATATAATATTGAGAATATTTTCACCGGAATATAAATAATATGTCTAATATTTATTTTAGATATTTAATGTTACCAATTGCAATAAAAATATACATATTACTTTATTCTATCAATTATATGTTATTATTTTACTGATATATAGATATATATATATGTATGTAAAGCTTCCTGGGAACAGAACTAACTGTGTTGTACGTCTAAAGTATCGATGACTCATGTCGACTCTATCTGGCGCCGTCTCGCTTTTGGAGAATCGATCTTTGTAAAAGGGAAGGGAGGAATATCGTTTCTAATTCTACTCCACGTATGTATGCACCTAACCCATAAAATCTGAACGGCCATTCGACAATAGAAGAGAGGAACCGTATAGTATGGTTCTCTTCTCTTCTGGTAGACCCTCAGGGTTTCTCGTCCATGGTCCATATGGCGACCACCGAGCATAGTCGTTTTCATAGGAGTGTACTGCACATAGGTAAAACTGCACACGTTTATTTTCTTCTCCCACTTTAGTCCTGTCTCTCGAGAATAAGAGGAGAACTGTTCTCTCTCTTTCTGTACTCTATTTTCAATCTGTCCCAACTTTAGGTACAATTTATTACTGCTACTGGTTTTAATTAAAAAATGAAAGGGAAAAAAAACAATCCTAATTCTTATTTATTTTTTTTCCTTCAATACAAGTATCCTTAAATATATTTCGCAGCAATTACATCCTTCCAATTTTAATTCCTCGTTTTGTAATACGATTTTTGTTTGATACTTTTTTTAAGTAAAGTTTCAATTTATAAATTTGAAATAAATCTTACTTCCCATTCCGAATACGTATAAAATTATTCATCTAAAAGTAAGGATTAACTTTTGACAGAAATGAAATAACCATATGTGCTTTATTGAAAAGATTCATATTAATCTTTAACGTTCAAACCCATTTTCATATTCGTGAGAAGCGGTTGGTTATTTTATTGGGTAACATCATTTGGCTGTATAGAAGAGAAGAAAAACAGGAGACCGTGATGGGAAGCGAGGTAAAAGAAGAAGAAGAGGAAAGATTTTATGGGAGAAAGTGGGGGAGAACAGAAAAAGGAGAAGAGAGAGGAGTTTGAAATAAAAAGAATAGGAAAACAGGCGTCGGCACAAGTGGTCTGCATATGTTGGACAGTTGTTCAAGAGGTCAATTTTTTGTCCTTCGTAGACTTTCAGTTTTACGGATCCTGTCCTTTAGTTTTCAACCAACATGCACGAACCTTGGAATCGTGCTGACCAAGAACTTTACAATACCTGTTAAACAATTTTTTATTTCGAAATTTTAAAAAACCTCATTATAATCATTAATATCTCTAAGAGACACATGTTGCAGACATCTGGAATGAAAATAAAATTTTCTAAATGTATAGAAATACGTTTCTTACAAAAATCTTCTATCTTCTAGCTTTTACGTTTTCTTTTTTTTTTATTTTTTTTTCATCCCTATTTAGCATCTCTGTTCTCCCTTCGCCTCTTTATTCTCTCCATTTTTCTGTCACGTTTTCTAACGTATACCAATGGTCGTTATTTTTTTGTCTACCTTCTTTTAGAAAATAAAATACATATTTAATTATCTCGTAGATAAGAGAGAAAAACATAGTATTTTATATACGATCTATCGAATTTTAATGAATTTTACAATTTATATATATTATTTATACATTCCTCATCGAATATTATCCACAACTATCGTTTTATTTTACTTACAAACAAATACATGTAAAAAAATAAATATAAAAAAGTGTATAAACTGAATTAAAAATATTAAACCAATTATAGTTTAGATTACATTTAAATAGGACTTTAAACTTCTTGATGTCTGCATCTATATAACCACCAAACATAGTTAATATTTAATCATAATGCAGATACGATAAAACCGCGTCGTATCGTCAACGCACAATGATTCACTATTGTAAAAACGATAACATTCGAAAAGTATATTATATCGACGAATGATGAGTGAGAATAAGCAATGTAATAAACAAAATGGAGATAAGTCAAGATCATAATGAGTATAAAGAACAAATTTCATGATTTTTATCGAAACTTTTGACGAAGGATGAAGATACTAGACCAAGAAAAATAAGAAGAAGAGAAGTATACTTGGTGATACTACGAATCACCGAGTGTTTAAGTATCTAATGGGCGGCAACAAAAAAGGGACTCACGGATAGAGAGAAAAAGAGAGAAAAAAAGAGAGAGAGAGAGATAGAGGGAGAGAAAGAGCCTGGTTATTACTATGGATATCTTACTGCGTAGGAAGATACCCCTCCATGAGTTAGAAAGGAGTCACGATCCCCACTGTGGACACCTCCTCCATGTCCGTCCTCCACACTACTAATATGTACTATATACACTCTTTCTATCTTCTTTCTTTCTGTATCTGTGTGTGTATGTGTGTGTGTATATACATTATGTGTTTTGTATATTCCTATATATTCCTGGTACATATACACCACCTCCTTCTCCTCCACCTTTTCTTCTATATACAACTCTTCGTTCGAATCCGATTTCTCTTATCATTCTCGTTCCTTGTTGGTTGGGTGTCGTCGCATTTTAGCCTTAACTTTCTCAGTGCCGTATTAACTCTGAATCGCCATTACGTTTTTTTATTTATACTCAGTTATTTTATATAGAAATATATATATGTATATATCCTTTATAATAAATTGTTTGAATTTATGAAAAATTAAATATATAATATATTAATTAATAATTATGAGATTGGATGTTATGAAAATTGGATTTCACTTTATGTTTATGTTTTATCGTAAATTTAAAATAAATATATGTATGTATGTTTTTTTTTTTTCTTCTTTTCTTTCTCTCTCCCTTCATCAATTTTAAGATAGAATATTTTATTCAACAGAATAGAACTAATAACAATTAGTTTATTAAATTAATTTTTAACTATGTGGATTTGTGTGAGTGTTTTTGCATTAATAGTGAAACATATTGATGGAACATTCCTCTCATGTATTTTAAGTCAATAAGAAAAATTAGTAACAAAGAAGGAAGAAAGGAAAGCAAGCAGGCAAACAGGCATCAAGGCAACAGTAAGGAACAAAACGATATCCCAGTTTCCAGTTAATGAGTACGTCATCCGATAAGAAATAAGACGACTTACAGTGGGCAGATGGTATCGATCGTAGTTGGTGGTGGTGGGTTTCTTCAAATGCTCGAAAAAAGAAGAAGAAGAGAAAAGAAAAGAACAAATAAATCAGAATACCAGGAACGAAAAGAAAGAAAGAGATTATGTTAAGGAGGATAGGTACACACACGTAGAGAATAAATTAACCCTTCGGACTCGAGGCCGTTTTTCCATGGACCACCTCTGCATTACCATTTCTGTATTATTCCTATTGGTCAAAGCACGTGACAACCCTCTTGTCTTTCCATCCTAAAACTAAGGTATTTCTTTTGCGGTATGCTACTGTTGATTTTTTGCGGAATTTTCTTTTTTTTTATTTAATTTGGCAAATGTTTCCTATTAGTTAAGATTGTTCCTGTCAAGTGGCATTTCAATTTGAATAATTCTTCAGCCAAGATAAAGCTGGTGTAATACCGAGTTGAGACATTAAATCATATGATGAGTGAGAGTTACCTCTCGAGTGCAAAGGGTTAAATAAGTAGTGCATGAGTTGGTTTAATAGGAAGCGTGGAGGAAAGGGGGTAAGAGAAAAAGGGAAAGTAAATAGTAAAATAAGTTTGAAAAAAGAATCTCGATTGAGTATAAGAAGAATGATGGTAATGGCAGAAGAGGGGAGAAGAAGAAGATGGTAAAGTATAGTTCTCTCATTTAGTTAGGAACAAGCAGAGGACAGGGACGTGCTGTAGTATGTGCCGGCACGGTGGCGCCACGGTGACGAGCTGGAGGAGAAAAGGTATATAGAGCAGCTATGGTTGTTAGAGGTGGAGGTGGAAGGTTGAGGTGGACAAATAGTAGAGAGGGTTTTTGAGTTGGGTAAAGAGAGTGGTGGTGGTAATGCGGGAGGAGAGAATAAGGAGAGATGGAAGTATGGTTGGTTTAGTGGAGGAGAAGGAAGGCGTGAGTTGCACGGAAGAGGAGGAGGAGGATGACGATAAGAAGAAGAAGAAGAAGAAGAGAGTTAACAGAGCAGCTACGTCGTAGAGACAGTATGGACAAGGTCCGAGCAGTAATAGTAGGCGTTGGGTGGAAAAAAAACTACTATACTCCCCTTTGACAGTGATAGTAAGTATAGTAATAGTAGTAAAAATAATATTGCTAAGTAATAGTAGTAGTATAAATAATATTATATAGGTAATAGTAGTAGTAGTAGTAGTAATAGTAGTAGTAGTAGTAGGATAGTGGTGATGGTAGTGTAGTAAGATCAGTTTAGAGGGTTGGTGTCTCGTTGGTCCACCGCGGAGGAATGACTTTCCTAAGGGGTGGGAGGATTGTAGGCGGAGTGGGAAAGAACCGGTGCGCCGACTCGTCAAAGAGGGGGAGCAAAGCATGGAGGCGGTGGCTGCTCCGTGCTATGCCGCCATCATCGTCCGTCCCATCCTATAGTAACCTTCCAAAGCACAGTACCCGATCTTTCCTCTCCAATGTGTGTTAGTTGGGAGCGCGTTTACCGGTGTTGTTCGCTGCTCGAGCGAGCCAGCAGCTAGTGTAAAACGGACGCTTCTGTTTTAGCCCGATCTTACCATGCCTTAACATCTAACAAGCTCAAATCCTCGCTTTTTTCCCTCGTTCCTTATCTTCTCTTCTCTTATAATCATCACAATCTATCCCCCGGGTCTGGGTCTGTCTCTAATATCTCTCCTATTTTATTTCTTTCTTTCTTTCTTCCTCCTTTCCTTTCCCCTCCCCGTCCCCTCCGTTTTCGTTTAAGTTCTCTTCTTACCCTCCTCCCTCTTTCTTCTCTTCACTTTTATCGATACCCTCCTACTCCCCGCTTGCCCCACCCGACGAACCTCCTCCTCGACCCTCTCCCTCCTGTCGACCTCTAACCCACCCGTCAAAAAGATCTCTTACGTGTACAGTTTTATCTTATTTCCTTTTTTTTCTTTTATTTTATTTAATTTTATTTTTCTTCTTTTTTATTTTTATATTTGTTGATTCCTTGAGGGGAAACAAAAAGTAACCCTCCTCCTCATATAATACCGGCGGGGAAGAAAGGAAAGTAATATCTTAAACGAAGAAAAACAAGTGTAATAGTGGAGGTGGAGGAGAAGTGGAAGAAGAAGAAGAAGAGGAAGAAAAAATATAAGAAGGTGAAAGAGGGAATTTAAAGAGCATGTCAAAGTAAAAGAGCTTTAGTTCTATCGTGATAATATTATATATATATATATATATATATATATCCCGATTTGAGTGAAAATTCAAGTTTATTTCAAAGTTTCTTCATCATCTTTATGTGCGTATTAATTTACAATTAATTTCGTCACAGAGGAAGGAAATATAAAATTGTCTCTGTGTGTGCGTGCGCGCGCGCGCGCGTGGTTAGTGCGTTCGTGGGTGGTGCGACGAGTTCTGTCCTGGTTATTTTTTTGTCGAGAAATGACAAACGCAACCGAAATTAAGAAATCTCCAAAAAAATACAAGTGTTCGTGGGGAGGGTGATGGTGGTGGGGAAACAGAAGGAAAAGAAATGAGTGCGTTCGTGATGGGGTTATCTTCTTGGATACAACGGTCAAAACATTGAAGGAATAAATGAAATAAATTTATAAAAAGGAAAGAAAAAGATATAAGTATACAAATTAAAAATTAAAAGAAGTAAAGAAGTAAAGGAAGAATTAAGGAAGAATTAAGGAAGAATTAAGGAATAATTATACAGGAAGAAGTGGAGTACAAAGAGACGAGTTTAATTTAAAGGATGGGATGATTCGATAGATCGATCGGTCATGTAAAAAATAAATAATCGGAGAATGATAAAATTGAAATTTATATACGTACGTGCATGCATACATACATACGTACATTGCAGATAAAAATAAATAAATTAATTAATTAATTAATAGATAAATAGATAGATAGGATAAAGATGCAATTCTATAGATCACAAATCAAAATAAGATGTGAAAGTTGAGAAATGCGAAGGTCAGCATTTTAAAGAAACGGAAAAGCGTTGTTGTTACACTGGAAAAGAAGAAATTAATTCAAACTAATAAGAAATAAAGAAAGAAAGGAAGCAAACCAAAGTATCAGTGGCGACATAACGCGTCCCGCCCATTCGAGATAGGTCAGACAAGAGGAACGAAGAACCAAGCAAGCAAGCAAGCAAGCAAGCACCGGTGAAGGAAGAAACGAACGAACTGATTAATAAACGGCTATGGTGGCGGCATCAGCAACACCAACACCAACAGAAAACAAGAAGAAGATTCATTGACATCGTCCCCTCATTTCTTCTTCTTCTTCATCTTCTTCTTCTTCTTCTTCTTATTATTATTTTTGGTCATTGATTCTGAATCGTTTTATAACACAACAGGGCAGAACTTATTCTCCTTTCTTCCCTTGTTCTTAGTGGAGTCATCATTATTATCATCATTGTCAGCAGTATCAGCATCATCAACTGTACCAAAAACGAGTTACAACAAACACAAATTCTTATTCCTTCTTATTTCCTCTTACTTGCTGCTTGCATCTACACGTTTTTTACGAGAAGATAACAGTTGTTGTTGTTGTGTGCTATTACTGTTTCTTCAAACGATACTGTTTATTTAAAAAAAAAAATAGAAAGAAAGTATTCTTTCATTTAACTTTCTTCTTCTTGTTTTTCTCGTTTTTCCCCCATCTTACGCTGTGAAAAATAAAAAACGAGAAAAAAACTGTTTCTTCACAGTCAACGACGGATATCGAATATTCGTCCAACGCAGTATCCAACCGTTCGAGAATATATTTCCTGCGATACAAGTCGAACTTTCTTAACAAGGATTCGGTTTCGACTCTCAACTCAACTAAACTCGGCCTTTTTTGCTACCACGTGAAACGAAACCCACCCTCCCCTATTCGTTGACGTTGTCGTCGTTGTCGTCACCGTCACCTCCTCGTCCTCCTCCTCTTACTTCTTCTCCACCTTTTTGACATATGTACATAAAAAAAGGAGAAGAATACGAAGACGAGGAGAAATAAAAAGGATAAATTTGTTATAAAGAAATTTATGAAACATCCTTAAAATTCATCGTTGTTGGAGGTTTTGAAAAAAGGGGCAGGATTCAACGAAAATAATTGACGTTAAGAGATAGAGAGGAGCCCCTAGAAAGGAAAGGAAAGAAAGAAACAAAAGANGTCGTCGTCATCGTCGTCGTCATCGTCGTTGTCCTTTGGCAATGAAAAAAAGTATAACGCGCGAAACGCGAAACCGAATAGCTGCGATTTCGCGAGTTATGACCATGACTCTTAGTCGGAACGTTTACGAAGGTAAGGAATTGTACCTATTTTATTCCTTACTAAACAAATTATTAGTTTCATTATGTATTTACGAAGATTTAAGTTATTCGCGTAACACCCGCACCAATGAAAATACGATACGCGTATTTTACTCATTCCTAAAAATATTATTACTTTTATTATATATTGGATTGGTGACAAAACATGTCGGATTTTCCTCCATTGAATTGCGACCAAAAATCCGATATTTTTTTTCCATCAACCCAAAATATGAGCCATTTATTTTGAAAGTTGCCTAAGTTCCATTTTCCTTTTTCAATCAAATAGTTTTTATTGATAAATAACTGGAAGGTTGTACGCGTAAACACCGGCCAGCTGGAGATAATTGGACAAATTCCGAGTTAGGCCACTTTCAAAATAAATTACTCGTATATTAATTATTTATTTAATTATTTATTCACGAAGATTTATGTTACACGTGTAACAACCGCACCAACGAAGATGCGAAACGCGTATTTTTGTCTCCGTCCGTTCTTGTTACTCTTTCATTTTTATTTTTATTTTTTTTTTGTTTTCTTCTCTCTCTCTCTCTCTCTCTCTCTCTCTCTTTTTTTTTGTTTGATCGTAAGCGCATGTGCAATGTATGCAATGTAGTCGCTTTTACCCTCCTCTTTGTCATCATCCATCCCCACTTGTCGTCATCGTCGTCATAGAACTTTTTCCCATGCCGTCAAACTCGAACAATATATTCTTGAATATAAGAAAAAGAATTGTTGTTTTTTAATATATAATATATAGTTATAGAAATAAAAGAGAGAATATAAATATAATGGGGAGGGAAAAAAAAATAAAAAAAAAAGGAACACACGTACACCCCCTACTTCGATTTCGTTGAATCGTTTCTACCATTCGTAACTCGTTTTTCTTCTTCTTCTACTTCTTCTTCTTCTTGTGTTTCTTCATTTTACTTCCCGTGAACACAGTGACCTGATAACCCCAAAAGATTTTATCTAGTATTACAAGAATTTGTTATTCTGAAATATTTTATTTTTCCCAGATACGATTAATTAAGTAATATTTAAAATTGGAATCGTTGTTTCCCTTTTATCTGTTCCATCGTTCACATTTCATTTTTTTTTCAATATTAATCTCCGATCAAATTGCACAACTTTGTTTCCCATGGATGCGGGGTTAGGGGCAGGGGACACACACACGATATTAAAGGTTGATTTCAATTGTTCGTCATGTCGCGTCATCTTTGTTTAAATTATGTGTCAGAGTACAAAAGTTTACACATATATTATAGAGATAAGAAGAAAAGATTTATTTTTATTCACGTAAATGTTCGGTTTTTCCCTCTTTCCCTCCATTCCACCATGAATTTGCGATCATTTTTATCTTTGACTATTGTTAAGCAATGAGGTTTTTATTTTCTAACCAGAGTCAACGGACGTACGAAAACAAAGATAACTTTTTATTATTATTATTATTCGTTGTATGTGATATGTGTGTGTGTGTGAGTGACTCTCTCCCTCTCTCTCTTATTTTTTTTATGATTATCCACTTTAAATATGTCGTCATTCGATATTACGCATTCTTGTTTATAGTTAATCTCTTTGAAAAAAATATTTTTTACACTTTGTTTTTATTCTTCTTATAATTTTTTTTCTCTTATTTATTACATCATGATTTCGTGTATGATATATATAATCATATTTTTCATTTATTATATAATTGGATATTATTATAGATCCATGCAAATTGGATATACGATAAATATTTATTAGATTGTTTGGTTTATTATTGTTGGGAAATGGTAATAATGATTCATAAGTTTATAGAAAAAAAGAAACATACTTTTATATATTTTATTATATCGAACTGACATGAGACAGAGACGTCTTTACGCTTGCACGGTTCTTAAGGAAGAGACGTAAAAGAAAAAAAATGCAACTGCATCCAAGTGCCTAAGTAAATAAAGATTAGGAGGATATATGTTTACATAGTTCAATTACAATCTCGTATAGGGATTCTAGAAAGTGATAGAATAAGTTTTGAATAGAAGAGAACCTTAATCCAACAATTATCGATTAAATAAAGTTACAGATTTATTGCAATGTAATTATTTAAATATGATAATTGGTATAATGATGAACTACAAGTTATAGATCTTAACGTTGTCCCATAAGTTTAAAAAATATTACATCTTATGTAACGTTAGAATAAATATTGGGGTGGTGGACAAAAAAAATGGTTGGATTTTCCCATAGAATTGTGGCCAAAAAGTACATTCTTCTTTTTATATAAAAACTTTTAATATTAAAATCGTATATATATTATTACCGTCAAAATATCATAACATTATATCATTACGAATAATTCTGTCAATATTCAAATTCTCGATACGTTTATTTACGTACGTAAATGCACAATGAATTAAACCATGCATGCGAGAATCCCGACGCATCGCGAAGATTATTAAATGAAAATTATATTCCTAGGAAGGTACAACGGATATGCATGCGAATAATAATAACAATAATAACAATAATAATAATAATAATAATAATAATAATACATATTTGATCTCGACTAAAATTGACAGATCGAGTTTGCAATAATATTTCGTTGATTTTTCTTCTTTTCATTATATATTAAATTATTCATATCGTCATATACATTATAGGTGTTTATATATAACCCTAAATAAAATCAATCAATCCTAAGGTATTATTTCTACAGCAATTTTATACCGTACTAGAGAAAAAAAAATTAAAACAAAGGATTACACGTAGTAGTAGTTCGATAGGAATTTATGATTCGTGTTCACGACGATGGGATAATGTAAGCATTAGTATTGATTAAACGTTGTTAAAGTATTAGTAAAAAAAAAAAAAAAAGAAAAATGGTTCACGATTAGGCACATAACGTTCAATAGGAAAAGAAAAATATAAAGATTAGAAGATTTTTGTTTTCGTTTAATACAACGTAATAAACTTTGTATTCTAATTAATGCATGTTATATGTTTGTGAGGAGAACTGTTGTATATGTGTTGGTACGTGTGTAACAGATATACATAGATGATACATATATGTAATAATAATAATACGTCAGGCTTCATTGAGAGACGCGCAAATATTTTCTTTACGAGATATCATTTCTCTTTACGTGTTATCATTTCTCTTCAAACGATTATTATTTTGTCTTTGGTATTTTTTATTTTAATAATAAAACGAATCTGCGTTTTACTTATGGATATTCCTTTAACACTAACATGCATGTGTAATTTTTCAACGTGCACACAAGTATATCCAATTTTCTTATTAATAGGATATATACGAGTACACATTTATGCATTCTCCTATTACAATTTACATAAATCTTATATTTGTTATAATATGTACAGATTGATCATATTAATAGTCTAAATCAAATAACTTTTTCAACAAATTTGTTAAACGTGATTTATTTTATTATCAAATAATTAACCAATTTTAAAGTCGAACAAACTTTTCCAAATTAATTCTACAATAGATGGATTTTTGATATAAAAATAGTTGTAATAGTAAATAAATCATAAAAACAATTGTTTCAACTTGGAACTATCGTCATAATTATCTATACACATATATATATATATATGTATATACAAAAGAATTGTCATAAAAAGGAGGATGGAAAGAAGAAAAAGAAAATGAAGGCATCGAAATAGTTTTAATGTCATGGAAGATGGCGACCGCGCCCTATCAGGCTCAATGACCTCTCTCTCTCTCTCTCTCTCTCTCTTACTCTCTCTCATTCTCTCTTTGGATTCAGTCAGAGAAATCGCGTTTACTTGGCTCACACATCGCACGGTTTATATCCTTGTTCGTTGTGCCTCGTACACGATATAAAATATCTTCGAGAGAATAACTTGGGGCTTCTTCTCTTTCTGGTGCTGCTGCTTCTGTTGCTTCTTTCTGGTGTTTGAAGTGCAAACGTGCCTTCTCTCTCTCTCTTGAAAAAGAAAGAAAGAAAGATCTATCTTTCTCCCTCTCTTTCTCTTTCTCTTTCTCTCTTTCTCTCTGAGTTCTCTCAGTTCTCGTTCCATAAGTTTATAGCAACCCATACTCGGCAGTACGCCGCCATCCGTTCTTCTCGACTCTCTTGATGACGTAAGCGCGCCCATCTTTTCGTCTCCGTCTAAGGGCATGGCTACTACCATCTTCGAATTTCTTTTTATCATAAACCCCAAACAGTTTCACTCTAAATAAATCTTTTATTTATTTATTTATTTATTTATTTCTTACTTACTTAATTATTTTTCGTTTTAAATTTTCATTTTATATTTTCATAATCATTTGAAATATTTCTCTTTTCTATTTGATTGTTGGAAACAAAATGTCGGATTTTTCTCATTGCATTGTGACCAAAAATCCGACATTTTTTTTTCCACCAACCCGATATATCGTCTCTCATTCTACCACCATTTTGTTTTCGTGTTCTCTTTCCCTATCATTCATTCTGATACTTCTTTCTGAAATTTGTATTCCAACAGGATACCGGTTAAAGATCATTGCTCTTTCCGTTTCCGCTTTCGGTTGATATATTTTTAACGTTATTTTTTTTTCTCTTTAAAACGTGATATTACGGACGAAGTAAAATTAAATTATAATTGTCTACTTTATTAGCGTTAAATTTATGTTTATAATTGTATGTACACTCCTGGATCGGGGATTTTTAAGTTGTTTTTTTCTTTTAATGAACAAATTACCGGTTATTTCATAAATAATGAATTCAATTACATATATTTTTCTCTGTTAATTATTTAAATTATTATAATCGTAAAATTTAGGAGTTTAGAAACTGTATTGGAGAGTTTTGTGTATTGTACTCGATTCGAATTCATTTACGATAAAATTTGTACGTTTGATTAATAATTCTTCTTCTTCTTCTTTTTCTTCTGTTGATTAGGAATTTGCCCTGTTTGTCTAAAACCTCTGTGGTTGTAGACTGAATGCTGTATTTCCATCTTTTCGGTGATCTTCCAATTGGTCTTCTGCTGTAAAGTTTATTATTTTTACATATGTTAACCCATCGATCTGGATTCATCCTGTCTACGTGCTCATTCCAGCCTTTCTTCCATCCCGTGTGTAGAAACGTGTTAGAATATCTCTTTCGCCAACCTACGTGTCGTAAAAGGTGACTACTGATTTTCCTTAAACAAGGCTAGCAACCTACTTGAACAGATTTTGTTCACATATATGCTCACAGAGATAAAAATAAGCCTCGGAATAGGGTAGATTAATAATTCAATGGAAAAGAATAGATTGTTTTAAACGGTATTTATTAATGTGTCGCGCGAAATAGGACGAAAGAAATTCAAAGAATATATGTGTATATTATTTAAAAGTCGGTAGATATGCGGTTTTTATTATCCACGACCACAAGGATAAGTGGTCTCGAAGAATTTCTAGAATTTTTCTATCTCGAGTTATATGTTTATGGAAATGACGAAATGAGAGATTCGCGTTGGATTAGAAAGTATAGCTGACCGCAGAAATTCTTTCCTAATAAGTCGAATACATATACATATATATTAAAAAGTGAACAAAATCGCAAATAACGTATTACGTGTGTTTACTTTCTAGCCTAATTTCATTTATTAACAAATACTATAAAAAATTACGAATTTTGCAGATAGGCAAAGAAATGAATCAACGAAAGTGAACTATACTCAATTAACATAGATTCTTTTTAAAAATTGCAATACAAATAAATATCTAACGTATGATTACAGGACATGTATTTTATGTGTATATCTTTCGAGAAAGTAATATCGATTGTGTTATCGGAATGATGGTTCGTGATACTCGTTTAATTCTTCTTTCTTGTGTTTTCATTCCATCCATCCATCCATTTAAGATCATGATCTATACATCCTAAGCAATAGTGTGTAACACGTTGAAGTATAACATACATCACGCAATTTGTTAGATGCCCTTTCCACATTCCATTGACATCATTGGTGGAATAACAGCAGCAGCAACAGCAGCAGCAATAGCATCATCAACGTTGTCGTCATCATCTTCGATCATTGAGAATGAATCCCAAACGAGAGAAAATAAAACTGACTCGCAAAAACATTAATTTTTTCATCGTTAACGAAAACTACGACATTTTTGCAATCCAATTAAAAAGCAACAGATATTTCTCAATAATAATAATAATAATAATAATAATAATAATTTAGACCCGTCGTATTAGTCTGATGATAAAAACTTAAACAAAAGAGAATACGACAACAACTGGGTCAGGATTGATAAATAAATGGAACAAAGATATCACCTTGGTTTTATACGCGCAGACGTTACTATTCTCTATTTAAATCTAATCATTATTATATGCATATATTTCACGTTACCCAGAAACACGCATTACTTATACACGATAAAATCAAATTAGAAAAAAATATATCATCCGATATGTATAAATATATAATGTTATTTATGCTTTTGATTTTCTAAGAAGTAGTGTAATAAATAAAGTAGGTAATATATATATACCTAATAAAAAGTTGGTCTTGAAAAATAAGTTAGTTAGTTAACCAAAGAGAGAGAAATGATCCACGATGCGTGGACAGGAAGGCTTTGAAAAGGTCACGGCTGTGACCCGTTTCAACATCTTATCGGAGTGCACGCTGATCAAAGTTCGTTTCATATACGAACGGGAACGAAATCTAACTGGATGAAGATACAATATGTTTAGTTCGTCGTTATAATAGTAAAAATAACAAATCTTGTACACTCACGAACACACATGCACGCATATTTATTTAATTTTCCAACAAAGAATTAAAACATATACATACACAAAATATATAAAAATATATATTAAAACCAATAATATTGTACCGAGTGCAAAGTTAATACAACTTAAATCGGTGGTGATTAGAATAAAGGTGAAAGTTTAAAAAAAAGATTGGTATTAAAGTATGATCCGGTTAATAAGTAGGCTCTCATCGAGGACAAAGGTTTACCGCGATATCGAAGCTCGTTCATGAACGGTTCATGATTACGAATGGGGAAAATAGGAATAGAATGAGAAAGAGTATAATAGTGGGGGAGGAAGATTTGAATCCCTGCTGGCACACAATGATCAGGCCGAAAAGTTATGCAGGCTTGAGCGGCCTCACGGTCATGTGTCATTTTTCCCCTCGTGGTCTCAGAGTGTGCGTGTCGTCCTCGTCGTCGACGTCGTCGTCGTCGTCGTCGTCGTCGTCGCCGTCGTGGTCGTGGTCGTCATCATTGTCGAGCTGTTCGGTACTCCGGTGTTCAACTCGACGCGTGCGTGGCATCGTATAGGGCGTCGTACACACAGGGTGTCCGTGCGAAGCCGCGTGCGAAAGACCGGTAAGAGGAGGGGAGAGTCTTTTGTATATACGTGATTTGTATATATATATATATATATATATATATGTATTTGTGTGTGCGTATGGTATGTATTAGATAGCAACCTATATATCTTATATCTATCCTGTACACGTAGATGCGTCGTAACCGATGACAATGGACCCTCCCAGAATTGCAGGCGGCTTTGCAACTTCGGTATTAGCAATGATGATTTTGTTGTTGTTGTGTTGTGTAGTAGTAGTTTTTGTTTCATATATTCCCTGTATCTTATTTATTTTGTTATCTTCTTCTGCTTCTTCTTTCTGTACTACTTCGATGGACATTAATAATCAGGATTGATGCTTACCTTTGGATATGCATTTTAGATTCTAGCGAAGACGAAGCAGGTGGTGCGGACGTAGCGACGAAGGTGAAGACGGCTACAGCCGAAGGTTGTGCCGCTGAAGCCACGTCGGCCGTACTCGATGAGGATGGCGTCGGCGGTGGCGGTGGCGGTGGCGGTGAAAACAACAACGACGTTGGCGTCGGCGTCGGTGTCGTCGGTGTTGGTGGCATCGGCGGCAGCAGCAGCAGTGGTGGTGGCGATGTCAATGATGGAGTTGATGGAAGAATTAATAGTGGTAATGGTGATGGTGGTGATGGTGGTGGTGGTAGTGTTGAAGGTGGTGACGATAACGAGGAAGTACCGACGATGAAACAAGAAAACGTCCAAACTTGTTCACACTGCGGCAGTAACTTCCGGAACGCTCACTTACTTCAACTTCACATCGAGGATGCACATAAGACGTTGTACTCGGCAGACAAAAATGATCTTAACGCACAATTTTCCCAAGTGGTTAGAAAACTTTTTTATACAATCATAAATAAATATATAATAATAATAATAACAACACATTTTTCCTTGCTTATAAATTTTAAATATAGATTACCATAATAACAAGCATGTAGGATAGATATTTACATAGAGACATTTAGGATACAGGTGTATGGTATTGTGTATTGTTGTTTATATGTTTGTTTCAGTCGTGCAAGGTGTGTAATAAGACTTTCGCCAATGTCTATCGATTACAAAGGCATATGATCAGCCACGACGAAAGCGCTGTCTTAAGAAAATTCAAATGCCCACATTGTGACAAAGCTTTCAAATTTAAACATCATCTTAAGGTAAACTAAACACACTATTTATCTATAAAGATAATTTTTCATTATCGAGTTATACTTCTATATATATATTTACCTTTGATATATACAGGAACATTTGCGTATACACAGCGGCGAGAAACCATTTCAATGTAACAACTGCGGAAAAAGATTTTCACATTCTGGTTCATTTTCGAGTCATATGACATCGAAAAAATGTTTAATCGTTAATTTGAAGAAGTCTAGACAAAACAGCAACATAAGTAGTAATATCGAAAAATGTTCGAAGAAAACGCCTACGCAATCGGTTCCTAGTGGTGGTGGTGGTGGTAATAGTAATAGTGGTGGTGGTGGTGGTGGTGGTGGTGGTGTTTGCAGACGCGAAGATACATTTCTTGCGGCTAACAATAATACTTTTTTACCGATACTGCCAAAGCTTTCTCCTTCGGATTATCAAGAAATACGAGAAGGCGGAGGTAAGGAAATTAGATATGCATATATAAACATAGGATATCGATATACACACACACACACATATATAACACCTACGATTAATCGTTAAAACATTTAACCGTTTGAGTACTAAAGGTCTTTAAAAACAAACTCAATCGAAAAAAGCCAAACAGCGCAATAGCGACTTTCTGAATATGATGCGAAAAAATCCAAGGGCCACGATAGTGCATATTTTTATTATGCTTATTTTATATACAAATATATTGTTGCGACTACACCGTCAGTTGTCTGTATTTGTACAAATGCGCTGGTTGCAAGCGCGAATGCAGCGCGTTGTACTCAAACGGTTAAACGATATTTTTGTTTTGTTTTAAAAGTACTTGCGCAAGAAGAAAATCTTGAAGCTTGTATTTACCATCTCTCAACACCATAAAAAAAAATAAGAAAAAGATTATTCAATTAAAATTTCGTTGATTTATGTTATCCAGGTATTTACGACGGACCAAGTCTGTTACCCTCGATGATGGGATTTACCAATTACTTCCTACAATCCTCGTTAGGAAAGATATTAAATCAAGTGCATTCCAAGCGTCTCGACGAAATAGCAGAGAAAATAGAGAACCATCGAGAAACGATGAGTCCTTTGACTGCTGATTCTGAGGGTACCGAAGGTACCGAAGGGAAGGAATCACCTGCTCCGATTGGATCGCGAGGGTTGGATGCTGTTCGTCGTATTTTAGAGACTGTCAATACCTCCGTAACGAAGGAATTGTTAGAAGAAAATGTTAAAAAATTGTCTACCTCAATATTCAGTTCTCCTATAATGAGACGAGAATTTGAAAACGAGCTTGGAGAATATCACGTATGTTTATTAATATTTAATTATTTTTTGGATAATACCCTAATTGCGTCATCAAACACATACAATTAGATTATTTCATTGCAAAATAGGATCAGGATAGTGAAATATCAAACGAAACGACGCCTCATTGTGATTGGTCTTTAACAACGGATCAATATGATTCGCAAAGTGAAGGTTTAGCTGCCAAATTGGAAGATGCTAATCAGCCACAAGGAATGACCAGGTTATCCTCTAAAAGAAAAATCGAGGATAGTTCTGAACCTGATACCGACGACGAGGAAGATAGCAATCAAACGCATACAGAAAATGGGAGAAGAGTAAGGGCGAGGTCTTTGATCGACGATGAACAATTGGCTGTTCTCAAAGGTTATTATGCTATCAATCCGAGGCCAAAGAAAGAGGAAATTATTATGATAGCTAATTATATTAATTTCTCAACTCGTGTTGTTCAGGTAAAAATCTAAAATCGTTCGTTTATTAGTAACATCTGTAATATATAAATTGTAGTATTTATTTTGATGGTTTAATTTTCTATTATTTACCGTTTCAACATCCTTGGTTATTTGATTTACTGGTTGATTATATTTTCATTGTATGTGGATTTATTTCTGTTGTTGTTAGGTTTGGTTCCAAAATTCCCGTGCCAGGGATCGTAGAGAATCAAAAATTCCGGCGTTGTTACCACTTTCAAGTCCGACTTTCGAACAACCCTTGGATTTGTCGAAAAAAGATGTCTTAACGATATCTTTAGTGAAAGATGGCGATACTTCTAATAGAAATATTGCTTCTCCTCCTTGCGAAAAGAAGGAGGATACTTCGACTGTTATTCCAAATCCAGAAACAGATGACCTTGAGGATTCGCCTCTTGTTATAGACGAAGAAATGAACGATTCTGTCGAAACTAAACGTATGCCTGTTGCACTAGACGTTTCGCTAAAGGTATTTCTTGTTTTATATATATATAATATAATGTTAGGTTTAAATCGACAATTTGTTAAACAATTAAAAAAAAAATTTTTAATTTTAAAATATTGTATTAATTATAGCAATTGTACAATACGCAATGAACATTGATTTTAATTTCAGAGCCAAAATCTTGGGAACGCCAAAAAGGAAAATGAGAATCCGGTTAAAATCGAACCGCCAACCACAACAGACACAGAACAAGGACTTTTTTTTTGTGATCGTTGCGACAAAACTTTTTCGAAACATAGTTCACTCGCTAGACACAAGTATGAACATTCCGGTGAGTCAAAATATAAAAAATTTTTAATAACAATAATAATAATAATAATAATAATAATTAATTCCATTTAATTTGTATGTCAAGGGGTTAAAATGATTAGTGAATAAAAATACTATAGTTAAATTGATATTATTTAATTGAAAATATGATGTTATTTGTTTAGGGCAAAGGCCGCATAAATGCGTGGAGTGTACAAGAGCATTTAAGCACAAACATCATTTAACTGAACACAAGCGTTTACACAGTGGCGAGAAACCATTTCAGTGCTCCAAGTGCCTAAAACGCTTTTCTCACTCCGGTTCTTACAGTCAGCACATGAATCACCGTTCCTCTTACTGTAAACCATACAGAGAGTAAAAAAAAAAACTATGTCGAGCGTTTCTTCGTATCCACACGTTCGCTTAGTTGGCCATGGTGTTGTGTTGTTCACCCCCCGATTCTTTTCTATTTCTTATAAGATAATTTTACTAATCACACATTCAAAAAAATATTGCATTTAAGTTTCTCGTCCTCTGTTCTTTTCTTCTATTTTTTATTTTTATCTTTCTCTCCCATCACCACCCGTCCGCTCCTAATTTAATGGCAAGTATCAAGTTTATTTTTTTTCCTTTGCTTATGCATTTCTTCTATTATTCTTTTTTCTATTTTAAATTGAATCAATAACAAAAGTAAAAAAAAAACGCGAAGAAAGCAAAGCTTTACTTACGATTATCGCGCGCCTGATCTAATAATACTATTTTTATTATTTTTAACGATCTAATCAAACATATATATTATACATATATATATATTTAACGAGAATTTTCGGAACTATTCCTTTCTTCTCGTACTATTAAATAATACTTTAGCCAACTGTAATAAACGTGCCACACGAGGAGATGAACGATGCGACTCCACCACCTCCCTTCCTCCAACGAATGTGTTTTTTGGGGGATGGAAAAGGAGTGTTTTCGCGTTGTAAAGATGTACTTGAGCTTTTCCAAGTTCTCGGTGTCTCGATACGCAAAAAAACGATTAAAAACTTTGTATGAAGAAAATTTCGATGATCAAAGTTGCCAATTTATATGCGTATCGAGAATAATATTATAATAATAATAATAATAATTAATAATAATTAATAATAATAGTAATAAGATAATAAGATAATAACGTAACGGTACCAAAAATGCATAATGCAATAATCTCTCACTATACACTTAAAAGGAAAAAAAAAAAATGAAAAAAAACACGTTCGCGTACGCATATATACACACGAAGAGGTAAAATATATATATATATATACATATATATATATATATATTAAAAGAAAAAAAAAAAAAAGAAGGAAGAAGTATGTTGGTGTGTGTGTATGTGTCTATATGATATATAAACTTATATATAAATACATATATAAATATATACACATAATACCTAAAAAAGAATGGTATAAAAATATAAATATGTATGTATATACATATATATATATATATATATATACATAGTATATACTATAAGATATATAATATACATAATATTTTAGTATTTTTATTAACAAGATATTATATATACCATGACAATAATAAGGAAACTAATTAATGTACAAATTCGTTAGCTACGTTCGCCTGGGGGGGAGGAGGAGGAGAGTGTGATATTTAAAAGTCCATTCGCATTTTTTAAGAACGCGAAGAATTCTTCTTCATATATCTGAAAATAATAACTAAACGCATAAATACGAGTTTACGATATATAAATAAATAAATAAAGAAAGAAAGAGATGAAAGAAAAGGAAAGAGATATGAAAAGAAGATAATAGAAACAGACACGCGTATTAAAACGTCGATTGAAAATATTATTACTAATGTTACTGAGAGAATTTACAATTTTTTTAATAAACACACACACACATACACATACACACATATGTGTATATATTTTTTTATTTTACTTTTTGTTTAATAAATTTTTATTTTTTCCCAAAAACGAACTAAAGATTATATTTGCAATAGGAGTATGATGTATGTAGATTATTAATTACAACAAGTCTCTCTCAACACGTATAAACTACTCTCGCTATTGAAAATAATAATAACAAGCTCCTATTTTTCTTTTTATTTTATATTCTTCGAGTATGAAAATTGTATCAATCTGACCAGAACAAAATGTTTTGGTAAACGTATAAATTAATTATACTTATTCCGTGGTTAATATTATAAAAGAGAATGAAAACTTTAGCCAGAATTACTGTAAAAGAATATTTTGGAAATTAAAATGAAGTACTTGAATAATACACACTGCATGCGGGAAACGTAATTTTACGTTTTCTTGTAATCTGTTATTAAAGTATGGGTTACGTAAAAATACGTATTAAATACTATGAGCATTGTGTAAGTGTTTTTAGAAAACTATTTTTACTTTCCTATATTATTTTTTTAATTTTTTTTAAATAATTATATATAAAGCATATTATATTTAGATATAAAATAAAAACTTAAGTTGTAAAATATACCTGGCATGCAATGTGTTGTATAATTATATAATTTTTAAATTTACAAAATAATATATATTAAAAAGAAAAAGAGAGAGAGAGAGAGAGAGAGAAGATAAGAAAAATACAAAGGAAGAGAAAAAACCGTATGCGTGTGGTGCGTGTATGCATGTAGTGCGTGTAAAGTCTTACACACGTACATATTTAAGGATAAAAATCACTGATAAAAAGATAAACAAGCAAACAAATTCGTCATTTGAAAATTCTGTCTTATTTTTTGCAAAACTAAAGATAAGACTAAAGAAAGAAAAAAAGGAATAAGAAATAACAAACAGACAAATAAGTTACGCTAAAAGTACAAAAACTGGCGTCATAGTTTTTAAATAATTACAGCGATACACGATTATCTTTTATACATATGCATATATATTAATATGAACATATTAACAACACATTATTGACCTAATTAAAGCAACTTACATAATTTCAAACGCATTGACTGCAACGCATTAACTGCAACGTAAATTTGACAGATTATTTTTTTATTTCATAGAAGCATCATTAAAATTCAAAAATAATATATAAAATAATTTATCGTTGTATTAATCAACGCACGTGAGTACATAACAATAAATAATAAATAGATGATACATTAATTAGGTCAACGATGTGTTTTATGAACATTTATGATTTTGTTTTTTTGTTTTTTTTTCCAAAGATGTATTTACGCTATGCAATAATTGTATTTTCATTTTTTAAACATGCGTTATAACTTCTGCTTCTTTTTTTTTTCTTTAGTTATTATTATTATGAGTTATTTATATATTTTGTTTGTTTTTCTATATTTAATTAAAAAAAGAAAGTAAAAAAAAGAGAGAGAGAAAGAGGAAAGAGAGAAATATTTCAACTATGAATACTCAAGGAAAAAATGAGTAATTTCCTATATAAAGAAAAGAAAAAAAAAGAAACAGAATAAATAAAAGAAAGACAAAAAACACGCACGAATATATTCACGAACACCGTTTGACGAAGGGCCTTGTAAATCGGTGAATGAATGATTGATTTGTTGTTATTCGATAAAGTCGTATCAAATTTACCCAATGATAGTAAAATTTTACGATATTTCCGAATAATGAAAGAAAAAGTAAAGGAAGATCAATAGAAAAGCAAAAAAAAAATAATCTTACAATTAGTCGATTTTCAATGGTCGTTCGCAATAGAAATCACGCTACGCCTTCCAAATATATTTATAATTAAACATGATCGGTTAAAAAAAAAAATATGCAAAAGCAAGCAAAACAAAAGAAAACTAATGTCTCTATGCCATACGTAAAGAAGATTTTTATTTCAACGCGTATTATTTATTTTCTCATTCTCATTATCGAATATAAAATCATTCGAACGAATTATTAATTAGGCAAAAATTTCAATATAAAATATAAATAAATTGAAAAACGATAAATATATATATATAGCAACGACGAGATAAGTAATAAAAAGAAAAAGAGTAAATAACTGTGAAAAGGGGGAGAAAAAAAAAAGATGGATGATGATGATGATGATTATATTGATAATAACAATAATAATAATAATAATAATAATAATAATATATTAATAGTAATATTAATATAATAAATAATAATATTAATTAATTAAATAATATAATTAATACATAATAATATAAAAATAACGACAATAATCTCGCAATAATTTCATTACCGAAATTTCGAGGCCCGATGATGATGATAATAATAATATTAAATAATTAATAATAATAATAATAATAATACTAATTAATAAATAATAATATTAAGATCTACATACATAAATACGTATGATATTAAAATGCTTCCAATATATTACTCAGTAACGACAAACAAACAAAATGAAATGATTTTATTCGCTCAGCGTGCAAAGGAGAGTTAATTAAAAAAATAAATAAAAATAAATAAGAAGAAGAAAAGATATGAGAAATAAGCAAAGAAAGAAAGAAACACACTCCATAGATATTGATAATACTCGCGAATGTGTATTTTATAACAGTTTATGCGAACTTTTTATTTACACGCGCCAACAAAAACGATATATAAGTGATAAATATTGTTATCGAAGAAAAACTAATAATTAAAGCAAAGAAAAATAATAAAAAGAAGAAGGAGAACGTATAACGAAACCAAAAAAGAAAAATAAGAAAAAAAAACATGGAAAGATAGAGAAGATAATTAAATAGAAGAAGAAGAATAAGAATAAAAATATAAATAAGAATAAGAATAAGAATAAGAATATGCAAATACCATAAAAAAAAATATTATATATATATATATAATTATTAATTAATTAATTATGTATATCAATACGACATTAATTTCGACAAATACCAAAAACAGGATAAGACAAAGAAATTAAATGAAGAAAAAATAATGTCGGGTCTTGTACTTCCTCAATATACACACACACCATACATACATACACACACATACAACATAACATAAGCGTAAAAGAAAAAAATAATACATAATTTACATGAATACTAATAATAAAAAAAAAGGCTTCGGTTATCCGCGACAGGCATCGTGACCATTATTAAGAGAAAGAAAAATATGATGCTTATATAATACTCATTTATTATATAGTGTGTTAATAATTAAGAAATATATTTTTATATAATTATAAACGTATAATATTATACACATGATACGGCACACGTATATATACATTATTGATCGCTATTATACGCCGCCATGCTGATCTAATCTAATACATCAGATCTCTTTTTTTTTTTTTTCGATAAAAACCTACTTGATAAGTGCAAGACGATTAATTCCGATACAATTTTTTATTTCTATTTACCCTTCCTACTTCCTCTCTCTCTCTCACACACACACACACACACAACACTGTTTTTCACAAATCTAAAATATTATTTTATATACAATTAAAATATATGTTTTATTATTATACGTTAATATTATTTTATATATGCCTTTTGTTTTATATATATAATGAACTTTTTCTTTATTTTCTTATGACAGTAAAGGAAAAAAAAAAAAATACATGATACCATAATTATTGTCGTTTTATTTTCTTTTATTTATTATTTTTATTATTTCGTCTTGCACGAATAATAAATAAATTGCACTCGATTCGATTGTCGTGAGCAACAACAAATCTGTCGACTAATCTCGTTTGTTCCTTCGTTAAAGCATTGATCCCAATATAGTAATTGAATATGACAACTAAAGCGTGGTTGAATGATTTATTGGCTGGAAGAAAGAAAAAAAAAGAAAGGAAGAAAGGAAATCTTTTAGGATAAGCGAGATTTATTATTACTCTTATTCGAATGGGATCGTATTATATTATTACTATTATCATTATTATTATTATTATATGTACTATTTATAATGCTCGGTGAAAAATGCTTTAAAACATACTTGCAAATGCTCATATACATACACACACATACAGAGAGAGACACACATATATATAAAACAATTCTACAGCTTATTTCTCTCTTCGATTGAAAACGAAAAAGGAAGAATTATTAATAATGATAATAATAATAATAATAATAATAATATCTAGCGATAAGTTAAAATTGTGCGTTAAACGAAATAGACATTAAAAAGGGGGAAAAATGAAAAAGAAACGAAAGAAAATGCCCGGAAAATTCTTAAAGACAATAATAAAACGTGTGTCTATTTATGACACATACACACACACACACACAACATATATATATATATATTTATGTATGTATGTATAAGTATGAAATTTGGTTTATTAGAAAACTGAAACAATAGTTGATTATATGATTATTTGACAAGTTTAAATGAAATCATTTAATTAACACATTCATCAAATAATTTATTCAATCATTTTTATTTTAATTCTAAATAAAAATTAAATTCTAATTCTTTTTACCAAACAAAGATAATTCCAAGAAAAGAATAGATCTTTTTTTTTTGGCGGTGTAACAAAATTATTGGACGAATATGCGTTAATAAATCGTACAAAATGGGTGTGTGTGTGTAATTAATTTCTTTAGAAAAATATTTGAACATGTTTCTAATAAACCATCCTGCATATACATATACATATATATATATACAAAATAAAAAAAAAAATATATATATACAGAATTATTCACGTTCCATTTGCTCCCAAAAAAAAAAAAAATAATAAAAGTAAAATAAAATAAACTATGATATATGTACATTAAATAATTAAAAGAATAGAAAAAAAAGGAAAAAAAAAAAGAACGTTAAATAATCAATCGGGGTGCAAGCTCTTGCTAAAAAAAGTCGCTTTGATGAATCGGAAATTAAGCTCTCTCTGTTATTTCTCTTTAAATTTAAATATTATTATGTAATCCTTATAAAATAATAATAACTAAAAGAAAAATACGAATGAAAAAGCGAGACAGGAGGGAGATTAATTAAAAAAACAATTATTTAAAAGAATAAAAAAAATAAAAGAAGAGATGAGAACGATAAAGAACGAAGAAGAAGAAGAAGATGATAATGATGAAGATGATGATGATGAAAAGATAATGAAAAATTGTTAACGATTGTTGAAGCAACGATTTAATAAGCACCATACGATGCCTTGCGTGAACGACCGAGCTTGCCTAATTGTCGAAGGCCGATTAATAACTTACTATAATAGAAGATAATAATTCGAATATTAAAAAACGAACTCTTCTTAAACGAAGGCCCTCCCCATCCCCTCGAACGGTTGCTTCCATGATTCTCCTTATAGAAAAAGAAAAAGAAAAAATTAATAAATAAATAAATAAATGAATGAATAAATAAAAATAAAAATAAAAAACGATAATGAGAAAAAACAACTTTCTAAAATAAATAAAATAGTTATCGCGATATACGTATGTATATATATATATTTTTTTTTTATAATCCTTTATTTCTCGCTTTGATTATTTTTTTAAGTCCTTTCTATTTTATCGGGTATTTATTTTTAATAATTATTAATTAATAATTAATTCTTCTTCTTCTTCTTCTTCTTGTTCTTATTCTTCTTCTCTTCTTTCTGTACACAATACGTGACACACCAACACAAACATGCGTAATATATGTATGTATGTATGTATGTATGTATGTATGTATGTATGTGTATGTATGTATGCATGTATGTATGGTTGTATGTGCGACAGGAGATATCCGGAAGTGTGATATTTTTTTAAAAACAAGAAGCTACACATACAATGTAATTTATACGCCAAAACGATTTTTGTTATTAATTAATCAGCGAAAAAAAAAAATAACGGTTATCGATTGTGATTACAAAATAAGAAGATCATCCTCAGGAGTATCGCGGAGTAACTAAAAAAAAAACAAGATAACTGTACTCGATGAATACCAGTGGTTATACCATTGAGCTTTCCATGACTATGTTACGTAAGCAAGTACCAAAACAGAATAATAATAATAATAATAATAATAATAATAATATTAATAATATTAATAAACACATGCGATAAATTGTATATGATTAAAAAAAAAAAAGAAAAAAGAAGAAAATGTTTCAAGGGAAAAAGATAAAATGATTCTAACGAAAAATGAAAACCACCGCAGACAATAATGTAACGTTTCTTTTAGATTATTAGGAGAAAAAAAAAAAAGTATAAAAAAAAAAAAAGCGTAAGCATTACACCATGGTAGGAGATATATTATTATAATAATAAAAATAATAATAATAATAATAATAATAATAATAATAATAATAATAATTAAATAACTTACAATACGTCTTATAGGGAATATTAAAAAAAAAAAAAGAAATAAAAGAAAGGAAAAAAAAAAAAAGAAATAAATTTACTAAACAAAATTGGTACGTAAATATATAGTATATATATATATATATATTATATACATCCATTACATTTAATCGCCAAAATGAGGAAAAAAAAAATAACGAAATAAAAAAAAAAAAAGCGGAAAAAAAGAACTAGCGACGTGAATGTTATTATTAATTATGGTGATATTGTAATATACAGCCGCGTACTTGGTATATAAAAAAAAGAAAAGAAAAAGGTGGGAAAAAGGATAATTACTAAAACGAGATTTAAAGAAAAAAAAAATCATCGAAAATAAAAATGGTCTGGTATTTTAGTTAGCAATGTAGTAGTGCATCTGGCAGTGCCAAACTTTTGAGAGATGTTTCTTTTTTCGTTTTAACGATTTGTACAATTTTTCTCAATTTTGTTTCCTATCGTAAATGCAACAACATCATCCCCCTCTTACAAAACAAACAAATTTCATACTTCGTATTTCGTCGTCGTTTAGTTTTTTATACGTTTTTTATACCATTATTTAGCTTTTAAATATTCTATTTGATTTATAAGTTGATCATTACAACAACAACAGCAACAAAATTATTTTTAAAAAGAATTAGATTTGGAAATAGAAAATAAAATTCAAGTGTAAGAACCACAAAAGTTGATTATACTGATTTTTGATCGAGTCATTTTTATATTTACAGTATATAGTACGGCTCGATCAAAAAAAAAAAATAAGATAAAATTAAAAAGAAATAAAGAAAAGATCCCATGGAATATTAAATCAACGATTAGTTATAAATTTCTAAAACAATTTCTTAAAGGGACGTATATATACATATACACACATACACATACACATTATTATTATTTTGTATTTTTTTTAAATGCATTCAGAAATTTTTACATTTCAAAATATTTTAACACCATTTGCATTCCATTTTATAAATATTTTATACACCATAAAAAATGTGTGTAAATTTTATTCAAAATTTAATTTCTCCCACATTAGATTCTCGCTTATGTTTAATTAATTTAATTAAATACGAGATTTAATAGCGATAGGTGAAATCTTGAAAGAAAAAATAAGATTTCGAATATAATTTTAAAATTAATCACGAATCTCTGATCCTAATGAATAATTTCCTATCTAACATTTGAAATATTGCATTTATTATAGTTATTTTTGTTTTTATATATATTAAAATATAAAAGCCCTAATATTATGTATGACTTTATATATATATATATTTCTTAAAATGAATCTACGAGCTACACAAAAACGGAGAGATTATTAATTTTGTATACTCCATGTACCTCAAAAATACCGTCAAACAAATATTATTTTTTAAATAATTCCAATGCAACATTAATATTTATATAACACAAACAAATTATTCTCTTTAATAAGTTACGTTAATAATAAAAGAAAAAGAGAGAAAAAGAATATTTTGATAAATCATTATATTGAAAAATATTGAATCGTTTCCATTGACATAGCTTATTGATTAATCAAAATATATTAAAAATTCATGTTATAATTATATCGAATTATTAAACAAACAAAAATTTGATGTAAAAGAGGCACCTCCTTACACACTACTTTGCTGACTAGAATAAAAATTGATGATCAATGAAAATTGAGAGAGAGAGTCATCATCCAAAGATCATTCGTGTGTTACTGCGAAATTATAAAAAATAAAAACGATAAAAGATCATCGATAAAGAGGAAATAAGATAAAGGAAAAAAGTTAAGAGGAGAGATAAACTATAAAAAAAAAAAAAATAGTAAGAAAGGGGGAAAAAGGAAATGAATAATGTATTGTGACGTATAAGTTCCATCCATAATAAATAAAAAAAAAAAATAATAAAATAAAAAAAAAATAAAAAAAAAAAAAGAAATATTATAAAGTTAGGCCGACCTTTCCGCCAGTTCGTGCCTTTTTTTCTGCAGGGAGAGAGAGAATGCAGTTTTGAAATTCGATCTAACATGTGCTATTATGTAACGCGATAGCGCAAGGTGTTAATTACTTAAAAACTAGCATTTGCGTCTGTGTGTATGTTGTGTGTGTGTGTGCGTCTGAGAAAGAAAGAAAGAAAGGGAGAAAGAGAGAGAGAGAGAGAGAGAGAGAATAGGTGGGTAGGGTGGGTAAGAAGAAGACAGAGAAAAGAGGGCAAAGGAAGCTGAATGAGAGGGAGAGAATGTATATGCTTATTAACAACAATAACGCACGATAATCGTTAAACGAATATTGAAAAGAAAAAAACAAGAAAAAATAATGAACGAAATTCAAGACTTGTATTCCTATTCTTACGTAGTATATATATTTTCAGTAAACGTTAATTAAAACACGCTTTTGGAATAAGTCAATAAAGTAACGAAATATTGAATAACGAGTAGGATGAATTCATAATTGTAGGATTGGATTGGATTGGATTGGTTGGAGCAATTAAATGCAAAGAAAGAGAGAGAGAGAGAGAGAGAGAGAAATGTGAATACGACGGCAGAATAGATGATAAGAAATAATACAGGAATCGAAGGAAGGATTTAAGATAGAAAAGAGTAAAAGAAAAAAATAATAGAAATGAAGAGGACGAACTTTAGCACTTGTTGATCGTTGATTAAATTGTCTTCGTTTCCTGATGTAATAAAAGCTATTTTACTTTGACGCTAATGTAGAATTTCTTATTTTTTCTTCTTTTTTTTTTTTTTTTTGATACATCTCTTCCTCTATAACGATGTTTTTTTTTTCTCAAAAATTACTTTTCTTAAATTAAAGTTAAATACGTGTTGTATTCAAGACGACTACAAATCTTGCGAAAAGAATATTTATTTTTTCAAGATGATTATAGTCCAGGAGATAGGATTATTCTAAAATATACAATTGTGTGTATATATATATATATATCTATTACTTTTTATTTTTTTTTATTTTAAACACCTCGTAAATAATAATATTCTCGTAACGATATATCTTTCTTTCGTTTGAATAATTACATGCCAAGTTTTAAACACTGGACATCAATAGCATCACCTTTGTGTTTATTTAGCTGCCTTAGTAAATGTAATTTAGTTTGCTTACAATGATTGGTATGTAATTCGTAGGAAGTACACATGTTCAACAATATTGGTTCTTGTAAGCTTTTCATAGGATTTCTTGCTACCGCATTTTCATATAAATGTACAGCTGCTTTAAGCTGACCAGTATAGAGAAGACAAACAGCCATATTATTGATTAGCATTACATTAGTTGGGTCCATAGAGGATGCTGTTTGAAAATAATTAAACGCTTCTTGAAAAGAATTTTTAGCAACTGCTATTAAACCTCTATCTACCAATTCTCTAACGGTAATCGCAGTCGTTTGCATTATTTTATTATTTAATAATATTTCAGCAGTAGATACATCCCCAAGAAACAAATGTATTCTCCCTATACTAGATCGAAATATTTGTAATTGTTCTACTGTCCAATCATGAGATTTACTCAATTCTTCTAATATATCTACCGCCAAAATGTAATTTTTCATTCCAACTGCACAGTTAATTATAGAGATTAATATTCTTGATTTTCTGCGCGACCATAGTACAATAGCATCTTTTTGTTGTTCCGTATTGGTAACTTTGGCATCAATTTTATCTCCTATAACATTGGCTTGTAAATTTGACAATATTTCATTGACTATGCTCAAAAGTTTATGTAATTTATCTAATGCTTCCTTCGGTTTACCATAATAATATGGAATTTCAGCTAAAAGTAACCTAAAGGCAAACGAAGCCATGGAACCTGGTCTAGTACCATATAATTCTGGATAAAATGTAAAATACATGTCCGGCTTATCCAAATCTCCAAATGGCTTAGATTCTTTTTCCAACAATTCATTCTGTTTCAATTTAGTTAACAAGGAAAGTCTGGTGTACCATAATTGTAAAGAATGTGGAGTGTGTTTACTCGGTTGATTTATTTTTCCATAACCTTGAGCATAAATTGAAATAAGTCTTCCTGATAAATTAACGGCGGCTCTGTAACAACCGGTTTGTATTAATTTTCTCAATCCGCGTTCGTCTTGAGTGACATCCGAAGCAGTAAGTACATTTCTTTGCATCTCTTCATCTTCGACTAGAAAATGTGCAACACTGGTTTTAATTAAATCAGGCATATCTCCCTGTAATGCCAATCCTGGCATTGTCAAATTGTCTCTTTCAAGAAAGGTTGTGCCAACCGTTGAGGTAGCAACTGAGCGTAATATTTTACGAGTACGTTCAGATGGTATCCAAGCATCTCTGTGCAAATCACTATGCATTGTATGATCAGATATTCTATCATTATCTATTAAAGTATCCACGGAGAATAAATCATTAGGTGTATTATTCAATAGCGAATTAAATCTTGAAATATTATCATCCGTTTCTGATGAGCTATTAAAATAATTTTGTTGATTCGGTGCTACGATATCGTCAAAAATCGTACGTGGTGCATTATTAAAATAACGAGTTATATCTGCTGTTGTCTTTTCTTCATTATCTTCTGTCACAGAGGATGATATATCCTTTGACGTTTTGGTGTTATTCTCGGCCATTTTCTTTAAATAATAATTACTTATATTATTGCCAGCAATAAAAATATTAAATAAAACAAAGTTCGAATTTTTTTCGTAATAACTCTTCTTAATTAAATCAGGTTATTATCTCATATTTTATTTTACAAAAAATTAATTGTAATTGCAAAAATATTTCATGCTTACATTGTTAACTATAATAATGTATACAGTCAAGAGAGGCGCTGGAGTTGCGTTATATATGCAAAAAGGTTATGTTCACAACATATTTATAATAAAAAAAATTATATTAGAATTAAGTACAAATGTTAATAAATGCATTTTCATTTTCATCTCCTTCAAAATAATTGCATATTGACAAGTATTGATATGTCACAACACTGATCATAAGCTTACCAACTTTGAAAGAAAAAATATTCCATCAATTAATCCGAAATTTTGTTTTCTAACGTTTTCACTTTCATTTGTCCAAACCTTGACCCATATTTCATAAGAAATAATTAAAACAATGAAATATCAATACGTGTCAGGAAATTTTGTATTAATTATTTCACTTTTATAGAGAGAGAGTTAAATAGTAATAATAATTATTATTAAATATAAATAAAACATTATTAGTACTTTTATATAACTAAAAATAATGTTCCTGTTCATCTAGTTATAATCCCTATAAGTGCATAGTGCAACGAAATGGAGACATATTTATTCTCTAGTATTCCGTGCTTCTCATTGGCTATTGGAAATACGTCGTCGTCTGCAGTGATCCGTGCAATGCTTTGTCTCGGTTTGACGTGAGTCGCAGTACTCGTGCCTATTCATGCCAGTTTAAGAAGTTGTCTGAAGAAAAAGTCATTATATTTGGGCGATTTAATGCGTCTACGTTTATCGCAAAATGTATTTGATGGATACGTCGTAAAACTCGCGTCTCGTTATCCTCGTTTATTAGCACATTTGTTTTATTCGAAAATTACATAATGAACGTGCATTATTCATCGAACGGAAGAAAGGGGGATACGAACGTCAAAATCGTATTACACTAATAAGCTTGTTTTTTCTCTCCTTGTTGTTGCTTTTGTTATAATAATTTCGCGACGAAACGGATAAAATAGAAATAAAAGAAAAAAAAGAAAGAAAGAAAGAAAGAAAGACAAAGAATATCATATACATTACTTGTCATTTAAAATCTCAAAAATTAATATTCCGATTCAAGTACTCTTAATATATATGAGCAAATTTTAACAATTATAAGTAATACACGCAATTGCGTAAAAAAAAAATTACGGAAATGATTGATTATTAATTGTTTTGTCGTTCAAATGTGCAGTGCACTGCCATTAAATATTGTCCGAGTCTTATATTATTTTGTAACTTCTTACAAAATGTGAAATCACACACGGTACCTGGAAATATTCTATTCATACATACACAACCCTCCCACGTATAAATGTACAACCTTGCAATACACACGCGCGCGCGCGCACATGTGGATCTCAATCTATTAACAAAGCATTAAATTTCAATTAGTATTTCATAGGACAAATAGGATCGTGTCTATACGATAGAATATTATCAAATTTACTAGAATAATCGACAATTAGTTTCTTCTAGTTAACCGTTAAAACGATAAACTGTTATTTTTAAATCGAATTTTTACCTCTCTTCAAGGTTAAACAAGTGATTTATTATATTTTTATGTTAATCTCCGTATAGTTATGCATCTTGTTAAATAACAAAGCACGGAAGAAAGAGTTAATTGCATTTTATGATATATTTTTTTATATTTCAAGTTAATATTTTTATAAAAATTGTTGATATTGTTCTAACGTTTCTTAAACGATAAGAAGGTAGTAAAAGAGAAATAATCTTTGAAGTAAATTTATTTTAATTCTCACGTTCTCCCTTTCTTTCTCTCTCTTTCTCAATTTTTTTCTTTTTGCTTCTACTCGAATAAATCATAACCATGACTTATGCTATTTTTAAGTATAATGTTCATTAGCAAAGTTATTGAACATTACATCTTGCAATTTTTTTATGGAATACGTGTTACTCGGTGCATTATTGAATCATTGTCATCATCGTCATCGTCGTCATTAGTATTCTCTAGTATTTGATTAAATATATATATATATATATATATATGTATATATATATGTATATATTGTGATCGATAAAGAAGAAGCAATTATTTCTAAGCAATTTATAAGCTAAAAGATGCCAGCACCACCTCTGTCATTAGCAAATTTAACAGAGGCACCTATGTGCCAAAAAACAGAGGTGAGCGACCCCGATTCTTTGCCCCCTTGGGCTAAAATCACACTTACGTCTGCAGAGGCGGAAATAGAAAAATTAATTACAAGTAATGAATTGAAGGATGCAGAAGTGACTTACTTTTGTCAAGTCGAACCTATTCTGCAAGATGGACCACAGTAAGTTTCATTTTATTATCTCTAAGGACAATATTTTATCTTTGGTATTCAATTAATATCATATGTTTCTATTTTAATATTATAGATGCGGTTTGGTAGCTCTCGCAATGGCATCTCAAGAATATACAAATCCTGTTTCTGTTAGTCAATTGTTAGCAGAAGCTAGGGTAAGAGGTTTCACTCAACATGGAGAAGTATACAGCGTTGATTTCATGGGTACATTGGCTGCTGAATATTTGCCTGACCATAGACCAGACATTTTAGTTGATTTACAACAATGTCCAGATACTTTAACTCATGCATTAGCCCATGGAGCTATGGTACTTATACCATACGATTCAGATTTCAATCATGCTCCTTGCTTGAAGAGAGGCCATAAAGCTCATTGGGCATTACTCGTAGGACTTATATCATCGAGGTATAAAACTATACATCATTAAATTCGATCAAATATTTCATTGGAAAAATTAAATAAATTTGTATAATCTGTTTAATATATTATTTTTGTAGGCAGGGGTATCATGTCTTAGCGCGTCATGGAAAATCACGTCACTTGGCTTGTTGGCCATTACGCGATTTAATAGAAAGCAATGGTAATTTAGAAGAAGAAGGAACAACAAGACACGCAGGAGGATACGTTATACCAAAGGGTGGAGTTGGTGGTCAAAGGGGGTTACGTGGTAGAGCATTGGCATTGCATCCATACATATAAAAGAATTATGTACAAGAGCTGTAGAAAATTAATATCACAGTAAAGGAATGGAAATCATTAATATGGTGTTACTATATCCAAGTTATGAAGTTAATATTCGGAAAAGAAGATTTCAAGAAAAAATATAAAAACCCTCAAAAAAAAAACAAAAAAAAAAAAAAGCGCGAATACAAAAACGATCTATAGTTCTTTGTAAAACATAATGCTTCAAATTACGCATACTCGAATTGTGCAATGCAATTTGCCAAATGCAACAAAAAAATATGAGAAAAAAATGATTATAAAAAAAATGAATTAAAAAAATGAAGATATTAAAAAAGGAAAAAAAAAAAAAAAGGATAAATATCAAATCTACCATTAATTCAATTTCATAGTAAGTGCAATCACAAGTTTAATAACTCTCATTTATCTCTTCATTATATGAAATGTAAATAATTCTATTATGTCGATGCAATTTCCGTGCATATTCCGTTCGTCAGCGGCGCAGATTCTTATCTTTACACATTAGAAAAGCAAATGGGCTGCCGATAGTGAACGTACTATGTATAAGTCAAAATAGAACGTATGTTTTGTTATACATTAAAGTCTCAGAATGATAAGACCAATTTCAAAAGCATTAAGGCGCATCAAATCGATGTGGTAAGTGCGTGTATGAAAAATACAAAAAAAAGAAAAGCAGAAAACGGACGCATGTAAATTGTCCGTACGTGGCATTGATCTAATAAACGTATTAGTTAGGAGTTATTCAAATCAATACTAGCCAATATCAAAATAGTTAAGTATATTTATTTAACAACAATGAAGAACTTGCAGGCCTTCTTAAGAGATATATTGTATGAATTTTTTTTCTATTATGTTTGCATAATCGAGAAAAAAAAAAAAAGAAAAAATTATAATTATTATCTAAACTGTGTAAGGACCGCAAATGCAATTTTGAAAAAAAGAAAAAAAGAAAAAAAAAGGAAAAAAAAAAAATACTAGCCGTACCAATTTAAGTATATTGTGTAACGTACGTAAATGTAGAGAGAAAAAAAAAAATTATCAGAAATATTCATTCAACGTGTCGATGAACCAAATATTTATTTATGGAAATGAAAGAACCTGCATGTATCGAGTAAAATTATTTACAAACAATAAACTAATCATTATTATACATTACGATCTATATATACAGATATGCATACGTTTATATTGCAATATGTATTTTTCTTTTTTTCATTTAACCCTTTGAGTGCTTAAAAATACTCTTGGTCGAAGTGCTTCCAAAAAATGGAAAATGATCAATTATTATACCAAGCGAAATTAATAATAAATTATAACAATTTTTCTCCCAAATAAAAGAAGAGTTTTATTCGTAAGAAAGTTTATTTAGAACATAACTTTGGTATGACAAAACTTGAAAGAATTATCAATGCAGAAACTTGTCAATGGTCTTGCTTCGTTAAAAAAACTAATTCCTATTGGATAACTAAAATTAAGCAATGATAGGCACAGTTAATATTTCAATGGATAACCACTTCAGAAAATTGCGTTATTGATACCAGAGAAAGGCGTAAGGGTTGTAAAAAGGTGTTGTTAACATTTCTTAAACCCGTAAAAGGAAAAGTAATAACACCAATATACCAACATTGTATTATTTTCATTATTGACAAATGCATATATGCAATCATACACTCAAAGGGTTAATCTACTGCGAAATTAATATTCCGCATCTATAAATGGATTATTACAATTATTATCAACAGCTGTTACTTCTTTAGCAATTTATGTTTCATTAGTTTGAAAAAAAAAAAGTTCTTTTTATTGAAGAACTGTGTCATTGATTGAAGTGCTTGTTAATGTAAGTTATTATCATTAAGCAAGAGGTCATGCGATTATTAATAGCAGGTTTTAAATAATCGCTATTTCATTATCGATAAAGTTGACTTTGATTTATTGTATAAAATAGTAATTGCTACTTAAAAGAGTGCTGCAACACTTGTAACCATCGTGCTTCCTATTTTTGTATTCCATTCCATCTCAGTAATCATCTTCAATCCCTAAGTTGTTGTATTTAGTTGTCTCTAAACATTTTTATTTTCAACTAATACTTTAACACATAGGACAAATTCTGGAATGCACTGATGAAGCACTTTCTTTAAACAAAAAAAAAAAGAAAAAGAATTCATTATTAAAATTATTACATTTATTATTATTAAATAGTTACAAAGAAAGTAATATATATATGTATGTGTGTATATATATATATATATATAGATAATTATAGTATTCATCAAATTGTAACTATAAATTTACACTATATACACGTGGCGAAAGATTTTCACAACTATACTTGCACACACAACATACATTACGAAACATTGTCATATCCTTGTGCACAGCCATACAAACACACACTGCGTATACGCACGTGCTGACCTCTTGCGGTATTTGTGTTAACTAAACTTACGTTATTTTGTGTGCTTCTTTTTATTTTCTTTTATCTTACAAAATAAATACAATTATATAACGAAAAGAAAAGAAGAAAAAAAAGGAAGTTTGAAAAATTTAACTATTTAATTTATCTAATCAACAAAACCAAACGATAAAAATAATATTGGTTAACGTTTAGGTTTGATTTAAAGATTGATCTTAACTGTTAGTTTTATTACGTTTTTAATGGTCTTGTTGTTGCTGTTGTCGTCGTCGTCGTCATAGTCGTCGTTGTCGTCGTGGTCGTCGTCAATAATGATAAAATGGTGATAATAATGTTTTTTTTTTTTTCATTAGCAAGATTTCTTAAGTTCGTGGTTACGGTTTTGTTTTAATATATCGGAAACAATTATGACGTACATAGTACATACTTAAGATTTTTTTTTTACCAAAGATTATTTTAAACACAATGATACGGGGTTTCTCCAATAACCTGACCCTGTTCTCAATTATTCTAACAATAAGCTTTCCTTATTCCCTTACTCCGTATCACTTTACATTTAACAATAATTCGTTCAAAGTATTATAATCCTTATTTAAAAAAAAAAAACTATTATATCCGTTATTTTGTAGAAATATCTATAAACTCAATTGGTGTTCAATTGTATCCAATAATTATTGTTTTGTTAATTTCTAATTAAATTTCAATATTAACGATGTTAATACGTTTTAAGGATTAAATAAAGAAGACTAAGCGCTGAGCTGGCAATCTTCTTCTTCTTCTTCTTCTTCTTCTTCTTCTTCTTCTTCTTCCATCTCCCTTGTTTCTTCTCTCAATACGTTTCTCATCACATTCGGTTAAAGCTAAATATAAATCTTCTCTTTCTTTTAGCTCTCTTAGAAATGAAACTCTTATGTTTTTAGTATTTCTCTTCTAGATAACGCAACATGTTGTTGTTGTTGTTAGCTTGACCTAGGATAATACTTTTTAATATTTCATTCGAATATCGACAATTCATTTTTCTTAACTATACGTTAATTTCATTCGATAAAAATAAACACGTGATTTATTATCTTTCTTTACATACATATTAGATCGTCCTATAAGTTTCTTCCTTTTTTCTTCATTATATTTTTATACTTAATATTTTATATTTTATATTATTTTATTAATATTAAATATCATAGTATTAAGAACAAGGTAATAGGAATAGAACTGTTAAGTAAAATATAAAATACAAGACAACAAAAATATTTTATATTGAAAGATAATGAAGAAACTTATGGGACAATTTAATACATATTTTACATTTATTAGAAACAAAAAAAAAATAAATAAATATTCGATTTTATCTAATATCTATTTGTTTTAATATACTGATCTAACCGTAGTATTATCTATTTATAAGGAAACAATATTCTTGAGTTAATTTCAAATACAAAAAAAAATTAAATATGCCGCAACTGTGCTAGGTAAGAGATAGTTGAAAAATATTTCCTTGATTCTAAGCGTGATTCACGGCACCGTTGTTAGTTTGAATTTAAACGATAAGTAAAAAAAGAAACATTGTAAAAGAAATATTTAGACATATTTGTTTAATCTATTTATCTCGTATTATTATATTTCGCTTTGAATCGACAGTGAGTGTGTGTACACGTGGCCAAAGCATCTCAGAACCATACTCATTACGCACATTGTTGCGTTCTTTTCTACAAACCTAGCACGCTGACCTCTTGCGGTTATATGCTTGACCTGCTAATGCTTACATTAGAACAGTAAAGACATTGTTTAATATATATGGTCTACAATATTTTTCTTCTACCTATTAAGAAGAAGAACAACAACAACAATAACAGCTGCATACCATCGATGCCATTTATCTTGCATCAATAATTTTACATTCTTGCTTATATTAAAACGCTTCGTGACGAGTGTTAATAATAATGTGGGAAAGTGGGGGGGCTGATGGAGTATAATAATGACAATGATGATCGCATTACATTAAAACGTTTAAATATATTTATGACTAATTAAAAATTGCATTATTGTATTTTTCCACTGAAATATAAATTCTTGGAATAATTATAAGGACCACTTATTCACGATGAGAGGAGTTTTTCTATACTCATTATTTCCGATTAAACTTTTCGAATACTATCAAAATACTGAAGTATCAAAATTCAATGGAATCGAATTTAAATTAATATCCGGATTTTTTTTATAATCAAAACCTTCGGTAATAATTTAATGAAAATTTGTTTAAAGATACGAAAGAGAATAAGGGATAAATGAATAGAAAAATTTATAGGATGACGAATAAACGAATTATTATAAATGATCTTTTCATTTGTCAGCAGAATGACAGACGTTCTCTCCTCTCTCGTCGACGTCGTTTACAACTGCTTGAAGCGAGTGACTTGATGCGATTAGTTTCACTGTTCGTTATCCCTACTTATTTGCTACGCGTATACGCATGCGCAAACTTTGCGAATTCAGGGATGTAACAATTCGCGTGTTATTTAAGTTCTCGTTAAACACGTTCTCTCCTACCTTGATATTTCCTTTTCCGATAATACTCTTTCAGCTTAGGCAAGTCATTTACGCTTGAATCACCTCCTTCTTGTGAATCATCCTAACTCGCCTTTTTGGAAGGCAAACTAACGCGTACAATCCAAATATGATAAAACGGATAAGAAATGAATGTTGATTTTTAAAACATTTCTTTTACTCTATTCTTTATACATTTCTTTTTTAATATTAAAAATAATTAAACATATATAATATGATTCAAAAATAAAATCATTATATTTGAATAATAAAATGATGTACGAAGAAAAGAAATAAATAAAAATAAAGATATACGATATTTTGAAAATTGTAACACTTTTAAAGGTAAGACATGTAATAGGGCGGGAAAATAGTGAATATGTACTTAAAGTAGTAAATTCGTTAAAGGAAAGAGTAAGAAAGCGGATTTACGCGCGCGAGTAAGATTTAAGCATATAGCCGAGGGGCACCAGATTAGACAATACTGTCAGGACGCACTACTTTTCTCCTCTCTCGTCTCAGAGCACCGGTGTTTGCTGAACGGTGTTTTACTATTGGTCGAGGTAATGCTTGATGGTGGGGATGTGGAGGCACCGCGTCCCAAAGCGAGGCCGAGGAACTGCGAGGCGCATGTATTAATGCGCAATCGCATCTGAACGATTGACGGAGTCGGGGAGGTCCGAGGAATAAACAGAGTGGCGAGACCGCGCGACCGATAGAGAGAGGGGGAAAAGAGGAGGAAGAGAGAAGAGAGAGAGAGCAAACTCGAAAGAGAGAGACGGGAGAGAAGGAAAGGGATAGATAGATAGAGAAAGACAGAGACAGAAAGAGAGAGATAGAGATAGAAGGAACAAGCAGCGAGACGATCACGATGCACAGAGGCGAGCACAAGCGAGCAGAGGCATAGGGCTGAGGGCTGAGGGCTCAACAGGGCCTTCTACAACAATTTACGGAATCTGGCTTTAATCGGCCAGCAACGATGGAACAAACGAAAACTTCTGCTCCACGGCTACTCATTACAACCTGCATCGAGAACAAGGACGACCTGGAGGAGGTAACATAAATATTTGAAATAGTCAGTGGATACGTATCGAGTGCGAGGGGCTCCGCCATTGTTGCGACGGCCGCGCACGTCGCTGCTGCGTGACGCCACTGTCGAACCCACGCGTCTTAGCGGGATTTTCAAATCTCTTCACTCCGATTATTTTTGTTGTTATTATTATTCTTATTCTTCTTTACTTTCTTTCTTTACATTATTAGTTTATTCGTGATTTTTACTCGATCGGTCAATTTTTGTTTTTGTTTATAATCTTGATGTTATTTATCGTACGAATCTCTATTGTTAATAAAATACAAAATATAACAACAAAAAGAAATTCATTTTACATTTTCAACATCGGATGTATTTTAAATATCGTGTACTATATATACGTGTAAATTTGTATATATATATGTATATATATACGTGTGTGTGTGTGTGGGTGCGTGTAATTGTTGATTACAGAAATTTGAAAGATGCTATGGCGTACTTCAAAATCTGACTACAGGACTTTCGGAAAAGGAAGCACACGACACACTGAACAATGCAGTGTGCAAAGATAAAACGCACGAAGAAGTTTCCTTGGGATTAGTAGTTATTATTTTAACGGATAAACAGAATGCCTCTAAAAGTTATAGAGATTTAACGCTTATAACCAGAGATGGTCTTGCAATTGTGTTGGGACATCTTAATCAGTTGGTACTGGAAAGGTATCTAAAACTGAACGATGTTTCCCGAGGTCAACTTCTGTGGTTGTTACGTGAAATGATAAGGACTAGCGTAGCTAATGTTGATAATCTTTGTTTAACTTTACTGAGACACGCGGCTGGTGGAGATATCTCTCAAAAAAATCTGTTCCTAGTCGAGGCCCTCTTGGATATATTTCAAGAAAATCGGCCATGGTTGGACAAATTTCCTTTTTTGGTGGCATCCATTGTTTATACATATTTACGATTAATAGAAGATCACAACAGTCCTGTCTTGACTGGTCTTCGACAGAAGGAAGTAACATTTACTGTATCTCTTTTAAGGGAACGGATGGTGGATTGTTTAGTTATTGGAAGGTATATACTTATTTATTGTATATATATTTTTCTTTTTATTTTACATTATTTCCTTAATTTTGTTATACTTAATTATATAACACACAATGTTTTCAGGGATTTAGTGCGCTTATTACAAAATGTTGCAAGGATACCAGAGTTTGAAGCACTTTGGAAAGATATACTGTTAAATCCAAAATCTCTATCTCCGAACTTTAGTGGAATTCTTCAGCTTTTACAAACAAGGACTTCTCGAAGGTTTCTTCAATCCAGGCTTACGCCAGACATGGAAAGGAAGCTAGTTTTTTTAACGAGTCAAGTTCGTTTTGGAAATCACAAACGTTATCAAGATTGGTTTCAAAGACAGTACTTGGCAACACCTGAATCACAATCTTTGAGGTGTGATTTAATACGTTTTATTGTCGGTGTTATACACCCGACCAATGAACTATTGTGCTCAGATATAATACCTCGGTGGGCGGTGATAGGGTGGTTGTTCACTACTTGTACCTCTACAGTAGCTGCGAGTAATGCCAAACTAGCTTTATTTTATGATTGGCTTTTCTTTGACCCAGAGAAAGATAATATAATGAATATCGAGCCTGCTATTCTTGTTATGCATAATTCAATGAGATCTCATCCACCTGTTACTGCTACGCTATTAGATTTTTTATGCAGAGTAAGTTTATTTGTATTGTGTTATCGTTTATCATGTGACAACAATTTCCCCTACATATGCCATAAGTAAATAATAATTCAATTTTTTTTTTTTTTACAGATAATACCAAACTTTTATCCGGCATTGACAGAAAAAGTTAGAAACGGAATATTTTCATCATTGAGACAAATTTTGGAAAAACGAGTATTACCTAGTCTTTATCCGCTATTCGATAGTCCGAAATTGGATAGAGAATTAAGAAACAAAATAAGGGAAACTTTTAAAGAATTTTGTTTGCCACCAAATGCAGATCTAGGTGAAATTGTTTTCCATATCTTGTGCTTGATTAGCTTTGTATAATATAATCGCTCCTGTGAACACACAATGTAGATGAGCTTGTAATAGTTTGTAATTTCCATTTTCCTATTATTGTTTATCATTTTGTTACTTTTTTTTAGTAACATTTGAAACTTGCTTGTTAGCATTATATTTTATGCATCATTATACAACTTTCAAAGGAATTGCTGCTTCTCCTTCAAACTAACTACTATTAACTTTGCATCTTATAACATCTTTCCTGCTGTAGTTCTTTGTCACTGTCAATTAGCTTTCAGCACATTCAACGCTTACTAACTTCCGTTCTCGCATGATGTTCTTAAGCAGGTAATAAGGTTCCAATATATTCAGGTAAAATGGAAGATCTTAATAAGGATCTCAATTCAGGATTTATTATGGAAAATACGACAAACACACCAGTAGAAAATAATCACGTAGGCCAGGATCCAGAACCAGCGTTCAGCGACGAGGAAGAAGAAATGCCACTAAGGTTTTTATTTGAGTTTTTTATTGAATATAAATCATCTCATGCATTTTCTTTTTCTTCTTCTGTTTAATGTATTTAAAAAATACATGTATATATATATGTATATATATATATATATATACATATATATATATATATATATGTGTATATATATGTTTACAGAATAGTTACAAAAGTAGAAGAGGAGGAAGACGAAGAGGATGTACCTTTGGCTACGGTCAAACTTAAGAACGAACAAAAAAATGCAAATTGCGTTTCTAAAAAGGAAGACATCACCTCTCAGTTAAATCTTATTTTAGAACCGGAAGAATTGAGAACTGCCATTGGAAGCCTACATAGTGAAAGTGATAATGAAATTAAATGCCAAGCGGTTGAGAGAATAGTACAAATGGTTGTAGAAGATGAAATAGATGCAGAAACTGTGCCAGGTTTAGCATCTTGTTTGTCGACGATTCTGTCAATTCAAATAACAGCACAGATATATCCTTCGGATAATTTAAATGAGGAATCATTGACTGATAGTATAAGCACACCATTGTTTGTTATGTTTCGAAATCATTATCAGCTGTGTAAGGAAGAGGACAATAGAAGAAAACTTTTAGCTAGAGTACTTGCTGAAATGCATTCTATTCAACCGAGGATTGGATATTTACTTTTATATTTTTTAAAAGTATGGGGTAGAGAAGAAGAAAAGAGAGAAGGGGAACCAAGGTTAGTCTTAGAAGTATATTTTTGTTTTTTTAATAGTTGTCTTTGTTGTCATCGTACATTACAATTGTGTGTGTATTTTTTTTTTTGCTTTTTACAGCAACGTGTTAAACGATGTAAAAGCATCCGTTTATAAGGACTTCTGTGCGCAGAGGGAAAGAAAATTGGATGCATGTATAGTAGCAGATTTAAAAGTAATTATATAATACTCTTTTATTAGAAAATAAAATCAATAATGCAACGCGATTCTTATATTTCATAATTGTATATTACTTTTTAAAGTTGTGCCACGAAGACAACATATCTATGATGTGTTATTTGGTGCCTGACATATATACTGGATTTCCAAACGTGGCTCTTGGAAATGTACAACTAATGCATTTGGTCGTATCGACCGTTGATTCGGGTCAATTACAAGAACTAATTTGTCAGATAATGCAAGGTCATCTAAAAATGTTGAAGAAAGAATCTTTTACATCTTTGGTAACGGCAAGCTTAAATTGGGAAACTTTCGAACAGATCATTCTTTGGCAATTAATATCTGCCCATGATTTTCCCATTGAATTTTTTTTGCCAGTATTACCGAAATTACAATTTCGTGATCATTCAGAAGCTTTAACACCGATATTGCTCATGCTTAAACAAGAAAAGTAAGTAATCGATACTTATATATGCATAATTATTAATTGGTATGAAATAAATCAAATATAAAAATGATATTGTTATAAGTATACTATTTATATTTTTTTTTTATACGCAGACCAACATTGGAGCTTTTACGACAATTACTTACACGTCAGAACGTGGACGGTGATTTGTTCGTAGTTTCGGCGTTACGTTACTGGTGTCGCGATTACGAGGAAAAGCTTGGTGAATTATTAGCTAATCTTTTAAGTACTCGTTATCCAGCAACTAGTCCAAATAAAAGGAAACGTTCTGGTGCTAAACACAACCAACAATCTGGACCACCAACTGGCGAACAAGTTTTAGGCCATTTAGATTACTTGCGTCAGAATTGTACATCCTCTACGGAATTACAATTGTATCACACCGAAATAATGCAAAGAGCGTTGCAACAAGCACAAGCTGCCGGCAGCGATACCCTAAGGAAGAATTATGGTGACTTGTTCGCATTAGCGGAAGTTAACGAAGAAAACGAGCCACCTCCACCTCCCCCTACGAGTTCAGCAAGAAAACACGTAGCCGCATCGGGTGGCGGCGGGGGCGGCGGGGCCGGGGCCAAAGGAGGTAATAGAAAAGTAGGCGTCAACACGAGGGAAAGGACGAGTTCGAAAAAACAAATTCGCTATCACCTCGACAGTACAACCAGCAGCGAGGTAAACTATTTAAA